>JAXQQM020064830.1:0-23361 GCA_034641835.2 Pinus albicaulis | reverse complement strand
TGCCGAGATAGACCCGGAGAGAGCCCTCTCCTGTCCTCGTAGGGCTAGCTATGAGGCTGAGCGTGGTTTGATGTAGCCTTGAGTTTTACCTTATTTCAGCCTAAGGTAGATTTGAGCGCTAACACAACAGATTGCCGATAAGGTGTAGGAAGACTACCATGTTGAGCATAATAATAGGGGATTCATGATCAACACCATTTCTGACCCAAGAATGTGCATGGGTACCCTACTGTTGGCTTGTAAGAAGTGCCAGGCCATGACCGTCCCCGCTTATGTAATTTTTTTGGCTAGCTGCTGCAAAAAGGGGGTCTGCTTCAACTGGTCCCAGTTCCTTTGCAACGAATTTTTGGAGAACGTGTGTGAGGCCCAGGATAATGGAAGGGAATTATGCTACTTGTGGTTGCTACTCCTAATTGTGTTGGTCGCATGGGAAGTCCCTGAAGTCTCGGTCCTCCCTGAGCTCGAACCAGACATGTGCGAGGGGGCGCGATACGCAAATTTTTGGGATTCGAAGGATGAGCAGTGCATTGAGGATAACAAAGTATTTTGGGTCCTCTTTCAGAGCAGGTTCACAACAACCATTCACTCACGACCACGCTTGTCACCAGCGGTCTACGACAAGAATAAAAGCATCGCAGTGTTCGAGGTTACGATGCACAATGTGAAAATTCAAGGGCGTAAGGATTTGGTGTGGGTATCACTGCCTTACATGGTTGCCGACAAGGAAATATACCGACTCATTGCCACTTGGCCACCACACTGGAGATTGGGATTCAAATCAGGTACAGCTGAAACTGCAGGTAAAAGCACTGCCTCAAAAACCACCTTGCCTAATACCACCAAGAATGCAGAAAGACGTGGCCCAGAAGACTCCACAAGGACAAAGGACGTCGTGAAGGGTGCGGAGCTAGAATAGCAGTAGGACTTGGACACAGAGGGTCCAGATGCAAAGGGTGTTAATTCCCCGCGTAGTACGAAATGGACTGCTGACCCTCTCAAAGGCCAGCGAAAGAAACGATGGGCTACAAGGCCCAGTAGGGAGACTAAAGTTACTTTGACGGAGGAAAACCTGGAGAAAATCGTAGATTCAGTCACCCTCACCTTAGAAGATAGATGGCTTGCTTTTGAAGAGCAGTAGAAGGTCGCGGCCACTGCACTATAGTCTGAGCTCCAAGCTCTGCAAGTCAAGACCGATACCCTACAGACAAGCATGATTTAGACGAGGCCACACCCAGCAACAAGCAGTGAACTGATCGTCACAACTAAAAGTTGCCTTTGTCGCCTGTCAGGCGCAGCATTCACCCTGAGCCCTCCTGCCTTATGTGCGCAAGTCCAGGCCTACGCAGAAGTGAAATTGGATTTGGCCCGACTTCCACATGAACCACGGCATGTCCTCCATACTTCCCTCTTCAAGGATATCTAGCACATAGACCATAGGGTGTATCAGCAGCTCAGTACAGCTGAGTAGATGATCGTTGAAAAAACCACCGAGGTGTCCTAGGCACGGGTTGCATGCACCCTTTCCGCCACGCAGCAGACCGAGTTGGAACGTCTAATTAGCAGGCTATGCGCAGATGTGGTTGAAGTTATCCCGGCCTCTGCTACCCCCAGGCCAAGATTGAGGGACTCATTGCAGCCCTGAAGGTTTCTAGGACCAAGATTTAGAATGTCAAGACAGAGATGGAGCAACAGATTGCTGCGTTGCAGGCCAAATTGCAGCCGAAAACTCCACCTAAGGTACGAGCCCAGTGCACTGCGCTGGTAACTAAAGCCACAAATACCATTACATCCCAGATCGCTTAGGGCACAGAATTTTTGGAGACAACTATGCAGTTGTGGTCTAAGGTGCAGCGCAATCCTCTTCTGCACGAATTTACTCAAGAACTATGCCAAAAGGAAGAAGAGTTCGAACACCTAGAACCTACAATGACCACTCTGATCCCAGCTCAACGCCTGGCATGACTGCGTAGCAGCCATGCACTCAGAGATGACCTAGAGGAGCTCTGCCACAAGAAGAAGGTTCTGAGCGACCACCTCAAGCCATGGGCTGATGAAACCCTCAAGCTATCTCAGGAAGTGGATGTTGCAGTCAAACAGCTGAACTAGACCCTAGAAAGTGTCACTGTTGCTATTGAAGGTCAAAATTCGTAGAAGTTGGTGGATATTTCACAGAACGCTCATACGGAGAGCAAAGGAGTGATTCCCCCACTGGTCGATGCAATCAAGCAGCCTCAGGCGAAGATGAAAACCCCACGGCCGCTGTGACTCGAGATGAGTCACAAGATTTTGTTGGGGGGCTGTTGGAACAGGGTTCCCTAAGCTGCGTTTTTGATATAATTTTGTAATAGTTGGTCTTGTGTAGGGGTTTTGGGGCACATTAAAGGCCCCAATGTTTTGTAATGGGTTAAAGGGTAAACCTATGGTCCGCAAACCACGGTTTGCGGACCATAGGATAGCAAAGGCTACGATGATATAAATAGATAAATAGTTGGGTCTAGTAGGTAATAAGAAGTAAGATTAATGTTGTGAATGAACTGTTGAGATTTGTCTTGGGTTGTTTTGGGTAAGGACTCCTGTTGGTTGTGTGCGTGGAGATCCTCAGTCCTGCTATGTGCGGATCCCGCTGGCTGTGTGCGTGGGCTGTGTCTTGGGTTTGTAGTTGGGTTTTGGATACTAATGAATGCAGAATATATTTGAAGTATATTTCTAATATATGTACTGATCGTGTTTATTACTGAAGTGCATTTGTGCTATTTACTTAATCCGCGAATGTATCTGCAATCTATGAATTAGCTGCGATTGTAATGTTCTGTGGTGATAATTACTGATACACATGTGGATGCGAATGTATTGATCCGATCTGTTAATGATAGTAGCTTTATTTATGGTTACATGCTCATTATACTGTTAAAATATCGGTAATAGGCTTGTTTCTGTGCTAACCTGATAGATTCAACGAAGATCTGCCTTAATTACCTACTCTCTCCCAGGGTGTGGAAACTTGGTTCCAACACCCTCCCATACTACTTCGAGTGAGACCTTGTCCTGCGAAGGTAGGTCATTTCCGAAAGGGCCAGTAGTATATGGGTTTGTTGGCAAACCTTACCTTTGAACCTAGTTCAGGACCTCTGAATCCCACAGTATTTCACAAAGCTATTTTTACATGTATTATTCAAAATTTATATTTGTTTTCTTTCGTGTTGTTGATATAGATAGAGCATATCATAAAGCAAGTGAGATGGTATTTGGTCCAGTATACCTGATGGGAGTTCTATTTCAAATAGTATAGGGTATAGTTGGGACTTTACACAGGGGAGATACTATGATCATTGGCAGAATATTTGGGCTCGTCAATAGATTTTGGCATTAGAAGGAGGGTTTCCATTGTATTGTAGATCAATTTTCACACTATTTTCCTTAGTCTTCCCAGCAAGATAGAAATTATCAAGGGGCACCTCTATCAAATCCTCTTGAGATTGAATGGCCGCCTCCACATAGTCCTGAATTTGATTTTGAAGTTACCTATGATCATCTAAAATCTCTACATCTGATCACATGTGGGTTCACAATGAAACTCAGAGTGCTCCTGGTTACATCAATACTCCAACATAAACATTTGACCAGATAGCATACAACTTGTAGTGGTGTATTGGTTAGTACAATTCAAGAATTGTAAATGCTTCCTTAGATAATCTAGCGGACTATGTTGAAAGGAATTAATATGAGGGTAACGAGGTAGCACATGATTGTGGAAATCTGGAGGGAAATAGTGAAAAAATTGTATACAGAAGAACAAAGAGTATCACGATAATGAGAATGGGAACATGAATGAGAATGAGAACGACACTTCAGATTTTGAAAGTGAAGAGGATAATAACAACAATAGCATGGTTGATTATCAACAACTAAAGTATATGTCCAAAGGGACACTTAATATTCTATACATTCTACATCCATTACCACGCTATCCAGAAAAATCCCTCACAAAATATGATCTATATAAGTCTACCATTGTTGAGGATCATGTTAATAACTTTTATTTGCAACTAAGATTTTTAGTTGTATGATATTCTGATGTGGCTTGTAGGATTTTCCCATGCACACTTGATAATAAAGCCTTCGTGTGGTATCACAGCCTCCGTGTTGAATCAATTAGGAATTGAGAATATTTCAAGAAGAAATTTCTTGAGAATTTTTCTAATGACAAAACACCAACTATGTTGTTAAAATATTTGAGCAATCTAATTTAAATCAGAAACAAAGAGAAAGTGAAGGATTTTAACCAATGGTTTACCACCATTTTGGATAAGCTTCCAACAAATGCCAAACCTCATGATTCTATTACATCACATTATTATACTTCAACTTTTATAATTAAAAATGTTATATTTTTCAAGTGAGCTAATAAAGGAACTTTGGTAGAGAAATTTAATAAATCCCTAATAGTGGAGAAATAATTGAAAGTTATAAGAGTAATTACTTCCCAAGAAGATTCAAAAATTACTAGTAAGAAACCTCAAACTTACTCTAGTAAATCAAATGATAAATATTCTTTTGATTGGAAAGCTCAACAAAATCTCTTAAATAGTTAGCTAATGAAGTATGAGATCTCAAGAGGAATACTAGTGATAGTAGTAAATCCTTCAAACCTTTTTTCAAGAAGAATAATAATTATCCAACTAAGCGTAAAGGACCAATGTGTTTCTCAATATAGAGGAAGTGGATACAGACAATTATTGTACATTCCAGAAGCAACTCACTTTGAGAAAATGTGTCCACAGTGGCTACATAACATGATTGTAATGTTAAATAAAGTTACTTATGATCAAATTGTAGAAGAAAAATCTAATCAATTGAAGGAAGAAGATGAAAATCCTCCACCTGAAGACAATGCTAATGTTGGAGAATCCATATTCATGTTGGATTTTATTATAGACAATGAATACCAATTGGTTGGTGAAGTTTCAGTCAATGAAACTCCCCTTTTTCAACCACCTAAGATGTATAATATGAGGAGTAAAGGACCAATACCTAAAACTACTATAGATGATAAAAGGAAGATGTTTATGAGAATAATTCTACCCCCTAAAAATCCTTCTCATAATTCAAGCACTCGGAAAGCTTCCAAGAGTACTTCAAGGAGTGTTAAGAGTAAATATAATATATCTGAAACAATTGATAAGTCCTCTCCACCAACATCTTCAGTCGAGCCATATAAATAGGATAGTGTGTCATGTGATGTGGACTACAATATTATTAATATTGTTGGAAAATATATCACTACTAAGGGGGGGTGGGGGGTGAATCACTAGTGATGGAACTTATAAAATTTTTCTCCAATTAATTATTATTTAACCATGCACAAGCTGAAAATGCACAAGATGGAACACATAAACATAGATCAGAGCATCAAATATAGACATGAAACCATAAAAAAAAAAATCAACACAATGGACACAAGTATGTCTGGTGGAAAACCCTTCTCTGGGCAAAAAACCACCCTTATTGTTGTTGCACTGCTCAATTATTTTATTAATTTTTTGAACAAATTTTACATGGATCAGATTACTCCCATAAGCTGGAAGGCTTGAATTCCTTCGCATTATCATGACACATATCAAATAGGAAATTATTTCTCTCATGGATCTATGAACTACCATTTGCTAAAGACCACCATGATCAACGATCCTCGCCCAACTGCCATTGGACTATCCAACTCCTAGTGGATGGAGAAATCTCTTCCTTCTACCAAATTTTCCAATTCAATGTATGCTTTGAAGCCTTTGTGCCTTCACTTTCTCCATGTGAGCCTCATTTCACAATATTTCAGACTAGACTCTCAATTTGTTCAACATGAACATCACATCAACACCATCGTTATGAATCGAAATATCTAACAAAAACTAGAGAACAAAATAGGAGAAGACAATCTCCAAATATTGCACTGGATCCCGCACAATCTCACCAAAATACTTCAGAAAGTATGCATAGAAAACTCACACAACTTGCAAGCTCTTCTCCAATCTCACTCTCACTCAACACACTAGGATAATCAACCATACTACCAATGAGCTTCCTCTAATATATGGATGAACTCAAGTGATCAACTCAATAATTACACATAACTATTAGGCTTCAAAAATTTGTTCATATACTTGATTAGATCTGGATTCAACTCATTCACTCTATCAAACCACTAACTCTATTTTCCTCTTGATATTTTAAAATTTTATTAACTTCTGGAGGTCCCACGAACTTTTCCAATCATAAACCAAAAAATTTCAAACAATAATGTTTCCACAACACAAAAATTAGCTAACCAACACAATAAATCCAGAGAGAAACACGTGAAAATGCTCGGTCACATGCATGACACTGTCTCCATGCGACTGGATATTTTCAACCGCTCCCACAGGCTTGGCTCCATGTGACTGGGGATAAGGATGAAGAAAACTAATGGATATTCAGTATAGAACATATGCCAATTGATGGAACACCTTTTTCAGCATTTGATCACTCCTCCAAACCTTTGTGTCAAGTTTTCAACTAATGAAATAGGCTAAGAATGTGTCAATGATATGAAAGACCTATTCTTCCAACCTTAGTAGCAATACCAACACCTCCATCTTCTCAAGCAACAATCACAACCTGTCTAAACACCTCCAACCCTTGTAGCATCATATCTCACACATGAAGGAGTATCTCCAACTCCACCAGCAGTAGCATCATTCATACAATTTCCTCCAACATTGATAGAGGCACCTCCAACACAAACAACCACATCTCAACACATGTAGCAACATATCCAATGTCTCCAAGACATGTAAAGACATATGCAGCACCTGTAGGAGTATGCCAACCTCCTATAGCAGCAAGATCTCCAATCAACATAACATGCCAACCTCAATCCAATCATCACATGTGTATGCCATCTCTAATCAACAATATCATGTCACAAGCATGTTGAGATCAATGCCAACCAATAGGACCACCAACCCAAACATCCATCACACATGAATATGAGAAGTAACATCATGGCCATGAACCTGTTGACATCAATTCCAACACTAAAATTCCAAAAAACTCCCCCTTTGGAATTGATGTCAACCTCCATCCAACAAGTGAGGTTGATATCTATGCATTTTCCAACAATTGAATTTTCTCTCTATCCATCCAAATTGTCTCCCACTTTGACATCAATGACAAAGGGCCATACCAACACTAAAGAAAAATTCCAATAATGTGGGATGAGATTAGGACTCCCCCTATCACAAACAGCATCATGTTGATGCAAGGTTGATGTAGACCAAAAATATCAGTTTCCATTCATGTCTCTGCCAATGCCATGCCATCTCTAAAACTGAACATGCTCTGCTTAAGCATGTAATGGAGCTGCAATCATACACTATGCCTATTTTAATAATCCTCCTTTCCAAGTGAAATTGACTACTCTTCATGGCCATGACTCTAACTGAATCTTGGGAGTGATATACAATGAATTACAATACATACAATGCTTCATGGAGCAAGTGCAAGGCTATGACAAGTACATATAATTGACAAATGACTCCTTTATACATATCATCAACCAAGACTATTATGGAACCAATTTTACATCATGCACCCAATATAGTGGGGCTACATCAATGATATATAAGATAATACATAACTTGGACACCCATTGACCCATACATAGCTAATGACAAGACATGCGAGACACCATGGGTCTCTCCATTAGAAACACACCCAAAATATGATATAATGATAATACATGGATTTTACATATGCACACAATGGTGCTCTCAACAATACATTCCCAAAACATGAAATATCATGAGTACATGGCAACAATGAGAATTGAATATGATCCATATGGCAACAACAATAAGAATGCAATACATGGCATGTGAATCAAAACATAAGTCCTTCATGGGCAATAATATAATTTCTCAATGTGTAGCAACAATAATAGGAGAAATAGCACGTGCCTACAGGTATTTTTGTGTATGTGACTACTTTCGGGGAAGTTTTTTACTTGCAAATAGTGGGAGTAACCATGGTTAAAGAACTAGAATATGTTGATCTCGATCCTGAGCTAGGAGAAATTCTAACGGTCTGGGGGTTGGATGTCTCAGAGCGGAACATTGAGAAATATATCCATCCAGGTGGGAATGTAGGAGCAACGTTTTGAGGCTCGAGGGAGGTTTGAGGGAAAGGAAACATTCTAGGGATGTTGGAGGAAAGTCTTCTCAGCACGAGCCATGGTGCATGGTCTGTGGATGGAAGCCCAGAATTGTAGCAGTTCTTTACACCACTAGTGATGGAGAGAACTATGGAGGAAGCGAAATGAATACAAGTAAGTAACCTTTCATCCTATGGTTTTAAAAATCCATTTTTTTCAGGAGGGCTTGAAGACATTGTGGCCAGTTGTGGGTTAAAAGGAAATGAAGGTTTGAAATATTTTTTGGTTGAGGACCAAGGGAAACTATAACCGATTAGGGGATACGCCTGGATTTCTCTATATCTTACAAGAACTCGTTACAGTCAAGGAAAATGGTTCCACTTGAAGAAGGGTTCCCAAGTCAGGGTGATGCGGTGGTAGCAAAATGGGTTGAGGAAGATAGGAGGGCTTTTCTAAACCAGGGGTTCGAAGAGGGGAATAGAAGTGAACAAAGTGGAGGGGTTTTTTTCTCGATACATGCAGAGGAAGAGGAGGGTGACTTTTGTGTGCACCTGGAAGCGGTGGTAATTTCTTGCATGGGGGGATGAAAAGGCCAGGAATTTTTACCTCGCTCAGATCTACCATGTTCAGTGGAAGGGCGGTCAAGGCCACTCTTCACAGGAGGTTCCAATGCAAAAGAAACAACACTTGGGCTCAGGGAAGGAGGAGGGAGTGGGAATGCAGGAGGTAATAGAAATAAATTTAAGTTGATCAAGAGGAAGGAGACAAACCCTAGTTTGGTGCTGGGTGTACATATCCAAATTGATGAGGTAATGGAGGTGGCTAAAACCATGTTAGTCGAAAGGGCAAAGGGGAAACAATACTCAACTAACTATATCAAGGAGTGGACATCATCAGCCTGGAAAGAGGCTTCTGAGTAGTAGATTGACGTTTCAACCCTAGCTCGAGGATGGTTTATGATAAAATTTAGTAAGAATGAAACCCTGGAATGGGTATTGAGATGTAATTGGTGCTTCAGTAAAATCCCAATTCTCTTCAAAAAATGGAAACCTTTATTTTGTTAGCAATGATAAAAGGTGGATGAGACCTCGGTATGGGTGAAAATTCTAGGCTTTCCCGTCCCTTTTGGGAAAAAATCAGTGTTTAGAGAAATTGGGAATACTATGGGCCAATTTTTTGGAGGTTGACATGTAATTCTAGCAAACGATGGATAAAAGTATAGCTAGAATTATGGTATGCTTAAACCCAAAGGAAGGATTGGAAAAGGAAATACAAGGAGTTATCTTTCACTCAAATGATTAATTATGAGCAGATGCCTTTTCGATGCCACTGTTTCCATAAGTATGGGAACCTATCCAGGGAGTGACCTATGGGGTATATAAGAATAAGAAGGCAGAAAAGGGATTCAAGGGTGGTAGGAAGAAATAAGGAAGAGGAGAAAACTAAAGAGGATGCAGTGGAATTAATGGAAGGGGCAGAAGGGGACAAGGCTCAGAAGGATGCATAGGAACCTCAGGACATGCAGACTGATAACAACAACGCTTATATACATCCATAGATGGAGGATATGCATTGTCCAACCCCAAGGGAAGGTGGGGAAGCAGCCTCGACACATAATATGGAGGGTACAGTCCCAGAACCTATCATTTCTCTTAATTCTCAATTGCTATCACCACTTTATTATTTTTCAAGGCCTGGTCCCTCCAAGCCTTTAATCATGGAATTTCTACATGTTGGATTTGTAACTGAGGTGTTGGATAGTAGCATTAGTTCAATTAACGAGATTAATATGAACCTTCCTATCAGGGATTAGTTTCAAGCTCTAAGGTATCCTTTTGATTCGCCCCTTCCCCTCATAAACCACACTACAACCTTAGGCCCAAAGAAAAGAAAATATTGCCTTGGGAAGAGGTGGGAGATTTAGGCTCCCATTCCATATCGACAAGACCTCACAAATCCAGAGGTAGGAATTCAAACATATGAAAAGCTTAGTTAAGAGAAAATATTGACATAGTCGATGGGAAACAATTATCTCTGTCATGGGTTCTTAGAGAACTGCATACCCCCACCCATGGTTTTAAATGATAATTTTGTCTTTCAATTCTAGAGGGTTTTCTAGTGGCTCCAAAAAACTAGATTTAAGGGACTTAGTAAATTCCTATGAGCCTTATGTGTTAATGCTTCAAGAAACCCTAGGTGTCGGAGAAGAGATAAGGGTGGCTTTGAAAAAAAAATTCCCCAGCTGTTCCTTTCAGACTCTGAATGCAAAAGGAAGGTCAAGGGCTTTGGCTTTGGGAATCAGATAAGGAAGAGTGAAGGATGTAAATACCTAGGGTCTAGAACAAGCCCTAGGTATGAAGGTTTACCCACTAGAGCTCTATTCGACATTATTTCTTTTGAATGTTTATGGGCCTTATTTGGAAAAATCCATTTTGGAACAATATTTTTTCAAAATCCCTTATGGGGAGCCTGAATTTGGTAATAGGTGGAGATTTGAAGTTTTCACTAGGGTTATTAGAAGTTTGGGGTCCCTTAGAACATGTAGATCTCCTAGCAGATTTATTCCTGAATAAGATAGCCTCGAAGAGTCTAGTTGACATTGATTTGATCAAGCCTCGTGTAATATTCCAAAATTGGAACAGCACAACAAGCCTATTGAAATAGCGCACTCCTGGGGGATTGATTCACAGAAATGAGTTTACAGCCCTTGGATCCCTTAGATCAGTAGATCTTGGGTCTATATCCAAAAGGGGAGAAAAAACAAATCAAACTAGGTGTGGTAAACAGATCTCCCACCACCTAGTCTAGCTGAAAAACACCCTACAAGAGGGGTTGCAGCTATGCACAACAAACTGCTTCAGAAATAATGCAGTCTTATAGAGCATGAGCAGGAGGCCATCAAATGAGATCAACTTATGAATATACAGTAGCAAATCAGAATTACAATGATGCTCTTACACTATACAGTAGAATACAGGAGGCAAGAGAGCAACAAATCTTCAGAAAAGAAGGCTGCAACACATGTATAAACTGCAAAATGGCTTAACAATGTTATTTTATGGAGCTGCAGTCGCTAAAAATTACATCTCAGATCTAGGACATATCTGTGGGCAAAACATTAGATCCATTTCAGATCTGTAAACTAGAGAGGCACTCTTACAAGATCCACTTGGGGTTTTGACCAAAACATGCAATACAAAGAGTAGATCTGAGTTTTAAGTTGCAGATCTGCAATATTATTTAGAAATTTCTGAAGATGACTTTACATTGAAACAGATCAGATCTAAACAGAACATGGATCAGCAAGCTAATCCATGGATCACCAAAGTGAAAGGCAAAGCCCAACACCAGAGATCTCTCATCAAAAATGGGGTCAAGACACCCTGCAAACCCTCCACTGAAAATAACGCAATCCCTCAAGGGAAACTACGTTGTAGCTTGAATAACATAGATGGATTGATGCCAAGATACAAATCTGAAGCTCAAACAGTGGATGCACTCTTCTAGGAGGTTAAAAGACACATTCACTGAGAAGAGGCTCCAATACAAGCTAGATCTGAACAGATCTAGAGTTCCACTTGCTGCAACCTACAAAAGCAAACAAACCCTCACTATATCTACGTTGCAGTTGGAAGTAGAGCTTGGCCCAAAGCCTGATAGTGGATCAAATCAGCAAAAACTCCTCCAAGAATCCTCAATGGAAGAGGTGAAATCCCTGCATAGGAACTCCAAGTGCTAAGCAGCACAATTCTCCACTGAACAACAGAGAATAGTATTTGTCTAAATAGACAAGATACTCAGAAATATAGATGATCAACAACCTTCTCTTGCTGCCTTCCCCTTCCTTTTATAAGATGAAAGCCTTTGCAAACCCTAAATCACCTTGATGAGTTAGCTCCTTTCACATGAGGGGCCTCCTTCTAGAACTGCGTTGTCCCTTCATGAGGTACATTGAATCTAGACAGCATTGTAGATTTGGTCAAGGTTGACCCAATCTCATAGCTAAAACCCCTTTCACACCTGCAAGTGATTTATTTACATGGCCCTTATTTATCCTTGTTCATATGGGCATTGATTTATTCATTCTTTTCAGGAGTTTTACATTTCCTCCTTTATTCATTTATTCATGCAACAGAAAGTAAAACAAAAATGCATATTCCTCTTAGCTCAGGCTAAGTAGGAATATTACAGTCCCCCCCTCCAAAATGTTGCTTGTCCTCAAGCAACTAATAGGGTGAGTGCCGCAGTTCTTCCACTCCTCCATCAAGGATAAATTCCTCCTCATAAACCAAGTGTTCATCAAGCCAATACATCATGAATTTTTCCTCCAAGGTCATCATAAGAGGTGCATAGTCCATCCCACAAGGAGTGAAAAATTCAACAGAAATAAACATGGCTGGAGCAATGCTTTCTCTAAAACATGTAGCATGAGGCACATAGAGAAGTTCCAATACATGTGGTACATACAAACTATCCATACTTCCTCCATACAATCCCAAAAATAGTACAACTATATCATCTAAGTATGGGAGCAAAACTACATGTATGCAAACAGAAATTTGACCTTGAAGAGGTGGGTCAAATTCCCATATGTGATGCCAGTGCAGTGCACCTCCTGCCTGCATTAGATCAAGGTGTGGAAAGTGGAATTCCCCCCACACTTGTGCTGTAAAAGTCATCTCAACATAGCTGGAGATGTCAGATATGTTTGGTGCCTTTGGGAAGCACCCATCATGAAAAGGAATCTCCCTTTGCACAACAAGGGAGTGGCCAAGTTCAGAATTTCTATTAGCCCTCAAAAAAATATGAGATCCACATGATCTCTCAGCCCCTTTAGTTGTCATAGCCTGCAAAAACATGGTAAAAGAATGTGATAAATCATAAAATAAATCTTTCTTAGCATGATCAGATCCTTTACCATCATAGTTCTTCATACACATGGAGTTGTGCATGAGCATTCCCCTCCTCTCAAGCAAAGGAAGGACTGGCTGAAATGACTCTTGCAGAGAGTCCATTGGCTTCCTCAATCCTCCATAGCTAATGTACTCTTGAAAGTGCTGATGTAATTCCTCTCTCATCCCCTCCCAATCAAAGCTCCTCATGATCAGGGTGCAGATCTTCATGGACTGCATATGGCTGAGAAGGAATTATTTGTGTGCCCCTTGTAGTATCTTCTTCTTGAGCTCAGAAGCTCTAGACAGGAAGATCCTACCATAAAATTAGATGACTCCCCCTTGGACTAAATATCCCTCTTCTTGCTACAGGTCATCTAGTATCATACCGATGTGGAGATCTTTGGAATACTCTACAAGCAGTTGAGATTTCTAGTACAGATCCACACTGCTCAACAAAGACAGCGCTGATGATACCTCCATGGAAGTGTCTGTCATGTTGTTGATCTCTTCTATGACATTTCTAATGCCAAAGATGTGTGTTGGAATGTTGATCCTCCCATTCTCCTCCTCCCATAGCACAGATCTCGAAATGAGAGGGGGTGATAGTGGTGAAGGGAGAAGATCCCCCTTACTCTATAATTGTCCCAAGCCTCCCAGCGTTGTAGCTTGGTCTTCCATTGCCCCAATCCCTCTTGGATCTAAGTTTGGAGCAGCACTTTGTGAGGCCTCCCCCACAAGATCTGAATCTGGTGGCCTTCCAGGTAGTTTTCCACTAGATAGTAATGTCCTATGCAGAAAGCTCATGAACATTAGTGAAGGGATTGTGAGATCCTTGCTTCCACTGCGCAAATCCATCTCTGTTGTTTGTGTGGAAGTGATAGGTGAAGGATAAGTATGCATGCCTTGGATCATTTGGGGCTTGCCACTCTTCATGTCCACCCGCTCCATCTGCAAAGCCTTCCAATCAGTGGTGACCTTCCCCAATGTAATCAACCATTGGACACCCAAAATGATATTGGTGTCTGGTATGTCAACTACAAAAAAGTGATCCACCAAAGTGTAGGACCCCATAGTAACTGAAAGTGATGGGACATAGTGCATGCATTGCATTGTCCTATCTCCTGGAACCAAAATAGAGAATCCATCAAATGTATCAGTGGGAATTTAACACTGTTACCGATGAAATAGGTAACCTCATTGTTACCTACTTTTTGAAGTATCAAGAAAAACACCTGATTTTGAAAAAGTGGTGATGCAGAATCAAGAAAAAAAAATTTGAGCATGTTTTTGGCACTTTAAGTTTTTTTCATTTTGTTTGTTTTTTTTTATGTGATGTTTTTTATGTCGATTTTGAATAGTGGTGGTGTATCATCACCAACATTTTTTTATAGGATTGATTTTGACACTATAGATTTTCTAATGTCTTCTTCTTCCGTGAGATGTTTATTTTTAAGTGCATTTATGTACTTATGTTTTAAAAATAAAAAATTAATTTTTTTTTAAATAAAAACTTGTAATGATATCTTCACTTTTTCACATAGATAAAAGATGGAAAAAGGGTCAATATTCTAAAGTTTATATTTTCTACATGTTTATGTATTGTTAAATAAATTTTCAATGCACATCAAATAATTGTCGCTAAAAAACCAATATTTTGAACCATATGACAAAAAAATACAATTTTTCAATATAAATACAATGCAAAAAATACACTTTTACAGACTTTTTGTTGGAAAAAACATGTTAAATAAACTAATTTTTTGGGAGAATCTTAACAAAAAAAAACTTAAGAAAATAACATTTTTATTGAATTTTATGTCAAAAAATAATAGCAATCACATGTTTTTTTGCAAAAAATAAGGGTTGTTCTCATAAAATATCAAAGTCTAAACATTACAAGTAAAATTGATTAATAATTCTCAAAAATAAGCTTTGTTTGCAAGCATAACTTAAACATCATCAACAATATCAACTAATACATCTTCAACATCATCTAGAACAACATTGATGGCTTCTTCTGCAACATTTTCTTCTTCATTTTGATCATTGTTTTCTTCTAATGGATCTTTCATGTCAGCAAATCTTCCAAAGTGTCCCTTTCCAATCATTCCATATAATGGTGGTTGAGGTTCCTTTGCTTTTTTTGCCACACGTGATTCATTAAAATCTCCTTTCCTCAAACCAACTTCTTGCTTCACATCTAGAAGGAATTTAAGAACGTTAATTCTTTGTTGAATAAATTTGCATTGAACTGGGTCTTTCTCAATGGAAATGCAATTTCTTCCTTTTAGTAGGCAACATGCTAATGTTGTACTTAATCATCAAGCACAAAATAAATAAGTAAGAAAATTAGTATGGAGACATAAAAAGTAAAAAAGACAATATTTAAATTTAAATTTGTATAATAAAACTTACTTGAATCTGAGAATAAATCCAAAACCCATTCTCCTTCATTTGAACATAGATCTATAATATAGTTAATCAATGCTTGTGGTTTTTGATAAATGTTAACTATATCTCCTTTTGCATCTTTATCCTCATATGTTAGTTTTCTTACAACTGCATCATAAACTAATACTTGACTATGACTCTTCCCATCTACTCGATTCATAATAATATGCTTATAGCTATCGTCTTTTTTCCAACATTCAACATGGATGAACTCACAATCATTTATAATAGGCTGATCTTCGGAAGAAACAATATTTGACTTTTGCCTGTAACATAACATAGTAAAAGTTCAATTAAATTTTACATGAATAAAAAAATTTAGGAGTAATCAAACATACAATTTCAAATTCTTACCATGTAAGTTGCATCCTTGAGTTTTCCTTACCCTTGAAGCTTGTTAATAACATTAGAAACTGTGTCTGAATGAAATGTCACAAATCGCCAAAGTGGTGATGTTGTCACTTCTTGAAAACCCGTAACCACTTTACTAAAAGATTGATAAGTATATGGTTCTCTATCATATTCAACGTCTGGGAAATTGAAACCATGAGGAATATCTACAATAACTAGGCCATATTCCCTTTTAGGTATTAGTGATGCAATGTCTTCACAGTCACCTTGTATTATTTGATATTGGACACTGTCGAGCCCATTCCAAATGTAATGATTAAGAGTAGGATCAAGTTCAACATTCATAAGATGCTTCCTTCTCATGTTCTCCATCTTATTTTTTTCAATAAAGCTTTTGAAAGTATCTGGTACTCCATTTCCATCCTTCTTCAACATCTTTAATGACATAAATATATATGTGTGTGTGTGTGTGTGTGTGTGTGTGTAAGTAATAAAATAAAATAGTTTAAATATGAATAAAATGAATTTATAAATCAACATATCTTATTGAATGCAATATAAAACTCTTTTAGTGTTGATGTAGAACTTGCTTCTGGGTAGTTGCATACAACATCATCCCAACTGTCTTCATTCAACATTTTAACCATGTGTTGTATTTTCATAAAAATTTTCTGACTGAATAAATCAAGTTAAAAGCATTAATATACTGACATGTATAACAAATTCTACCAACATCATTATGTTTTATTTAAAAGAAAATTATAATGAAAGAAAAATAAGAAATAATTCAAGAAACTTACTTTTGAAATTCTGCACACATTTCTTCCATTGATAATTCACCCGACTTCACACGAGCTAATATTGATTTGACTAATTTATCATCCTTCACACCTTGCATTGTTTTCCAAGGTGTGATAGTCATATCCTCTGGAATCTGCTTCATTTCAAGACCCGCCTTACTGTTGGTACATATTATGGGTTTACTCTTTCTAACCTTATGATTTTTTATGGAAATATTCTCCCACCGATCAAAAATCTCATTAATCAAATCCCATACCTCCCCAGTTCTAAATGCCAACTGAAAAATGATATTTGTGCCTCTGAATAAATTTGTATTCAATTTTCCGTCTTTTTTTTTTCATCAATTTGATAACCTGTTTCCATTAAACATTCCTTTCAAAATGTTACACTAACTTGTGTCTTATCCCCACCACATTTTTCTATGAATTCATTATGAATAAATCTGACCCTTTGGATGAAATTAATTTTCATTATGTACTCATTATCTGGATTATGATCTCATGCCAATAACTTTGATTCTATTTCTGTTAAGCCAACGTAAATGATGCATTTCACTATTTGAAAAAGATAGTTATTGGGATATTCTGCAATCAATTGTCTCTTAGCCTCTATCGAATGGTTCCCTCCAATTACATAATATTTATAATCAAAACATTTTGTCTTGTCAAATGCTTGTTTGTTGGGAACCTAACGTGAATCGAAAAGAACCACATAATCCACCACATGCGCATATAGATTGAATCTGAACAATGTTTTTAGATTATGTACATGTAGGTGATGGGCCTTTCTAATTTGATATTGAGATTGTCCTTCATCTGGGCTATAAAATTGGTTAACATTAAGCTCAAATGTTTGGCCACCAAGAATTAATTTATTCTTCCTCAACTCTTGTCGAATAACATTTTATTTTGTTTTAATAATGTCATCCTCTAACTCAGCACCTGGTGTTATGATTTCTCTGCTTCTGTGAGAGCTTTCAGTTTGTTCTTCACTGCTGCCCACGACCTTTACAGGTTCACCAATATTTGATTTCCTAGTCTTATTGGATAACATATCAGTTTTTTTATAAACAAGCTCTCCTTCATGAGGTAAAAGAGAGACATCTTTGGCGATTTTTCTTTTTGGTGTCTGATCTGTTTTCTCCTTTTGCACAACAGTTCTAATCTCCTCCTCACTAATTCTATCATAATTTTATGTTTCATGTTTGACACCTTCAAAAGAAACATGTTTACGTTTACTAGATTGACCCACCTTAGTGACTCTTGGTTGATCCCCTCTTTGTACTATTGCAGTGTCACGAGCTATTGATCTTTGCTTCAATCTCCTTTCCTCTGCTTTGTCTTTGTGGAAAGTGTTGATCACATCCATAAAATTTGGCACCAACATATAAATACCTTCAAACATGTTTGAAAGACTCGGAACAAAATCCTATGAAACAAAATACAACATGTCAATGATCAATAATTTATAAAAAATTGAATCATCCTTACAATAATGCATAGAGGAAATAAAAATAAGCATACTTACAATGTTATTTTCAATGTTTCTTGATACTTCTTCAGAAAATTTTGAAGATATTCCATCTATGTCATACTTGACGATTGATAGACAATATCTAACCTTCTCACGTTTCTGAGCCTTCCTTGCAAGAACATAAATAGTGTTTGTATTCGGGACCATACATATGTCTCGTACTCTTCCCATCACATCATATGGCTCATTTAAGTCAATCATACCACAAAGCAGATAGATGTGTATATCAGCCTCCGTTTCATTGTCTTCAAGATACCATGAGAAATCAGTTTTATCTATTTCCTCGGCATTCTTCCAATAAGAAATAAGCTTTAATGAACCTGGTGCCCCACTTGCTTGACTTTTATTAGTGTGTGCAACAATGTCCTTATTGCGTCCAACAGTGTCCATAGTGCGTCGAACTGCAACTTTAGATTTAGGAGTTGTATCCATAGTGCGTCGAACTGCAACTGTAGATTTGAGAGCTGCTGCCCTAGGTGCAGAAACATTCACAGAAATCTTTTTTGATGCCATTTTTTTGATATATATATATATATTAGTTAATGGAAAAATAATGCGGATAAAATAAATTTAATAAACAAAATTTATTTCTAAAACTAAAAAACTTATAATCTTTTAATATATTTTAAAATTTTAAAATTTAATTTTACATTACATAGCAATTGAATAAAAATAAACAAAATAAAAGAAAAGAAAAATTTATTTTACTTTACATAGCAATTAAATAAAAATATATAAACTTAAAATTATAAAAAATTAATATAAAAATTTATAAATTTATATAATTTTTTAATATATTTGAAAATTACAAATTTCTATTTCACATTACATAGTAATTAAATAAAAATAAACAAAATAAAATAAAAGCAATTAAACAAAATAAAAGAAAAAAAATAAATTTTTTATAATGTTGTTTTAATACTTAAATTAAAAAAAAAAAAAATTAAATATTTAAATGTTAAAAACAAATGTTATAATATTATATTTTTTTATTTTTTTAATTGTATTGTTATATAGTTTTTTTTTTTAAATTTATTGTATTGTTATATTAAAACAAATGTTTTTTTTAATTTATTATACTGTATTGTTTTTTTTTTTAATTATATAATGTTTAAAAACAAAACATAATTGTTATTTAATAATTTTTTATTTTTTATTTTTTATTTTTGTTATGTTTTGATATTTTTAACAATTTTTTTTAATTAAATAATGTTTTAATAATTATTTATTAATTATATTATATAACAATGTTTTTATTATTTTTATATAACAATGTTTTTATTATATTATATAACAATATTTTTATTATTTTTATATATAACAATGTTTTTATTAATTTTTAATTGTTTTATTAAAACAAATTAAAAAAAAAAAAAAAAATTAAACAAAATTTAAAAAAAAAAAATTAAAATTTGTTTTATTAAAACAAATTTAAAAAAAAAAAAAAATTTTAAAAAAAAATTTTAAAAAAATTTAAAAAAACAAAAATTAAAAAAAAAAAAAAAACAATGCAAGGGTGACCGCGCCTGTGAGGCGTCGGAGGCCGGCCGGCCGGGGGCCCGAGGCCGGCTGGGCAGCCCCTCGTGGTGCCGCCCGCTTGGCCTCCGACGCCCCGCGGGCGCTGTCACGGTCACGGCCGTCGACCGCACCCGCGGGGCGTTGAAGGCTGGACGGGCGGCACCACGGGGGGCTGCCCAGCCGGCCTGGCGGCACCACGGGGGGTTGCCCAGCGGGGGGCCTGAGGCCAGCTGGGTAGCCCCTCGTGGCGCCGCCCGTCCGACCTCCAGCGCCCCGCGGGCACGGTCACCCTTGCGTTGTTTTTTTTCTTTTAAATTTTTTTTAAATTTTTTTTTAATTTTGTTTTTTAATTTGTTTTAATAAAACAATTAAAAATTAATAAAAACATTTTTATATATAAAAATAATAAAAATATTGTTATATAATATAATAAAAACATTGTTATATAAAAATAATAAAAACATTGTTATATAATATAATTAATAAATAATTATTAAAGCATTATTTAATTTAAAAAAAAGAGAGTTAAAAATATCAAAATATAACACAAATAAATAAATAAATAAATAAAACAATTTATTAAATAATAATTATGTTTTGTTTTTAAACATTATATAATTAAAAAAAAAACAATACAATACAATAAATAAACAAATAAAACATTTGTTTTAATATAACAATACAATAAATTTAAAAAAAAAAAAACTATATAATAATACAATTAAAAATATATATATATATATACGATATATAACAAAACAATAAAAAATAAAATAAAAATTAAGATTTAAAATTAAAAAAAATTAAAATAAGATTTAGAATTTAATATATATATATATATATATATATATATATATATATATATATATAAAAAATTCTCAAATAAAAACAAAAAAAAACATTTCAAATAATGAAACCACTATATATTTATGATTAAAAAAAACAAATAAAAAATGTTATAATATTACTACTTTTTTTATGTGCATGGTCGTTTTATGGATTTTTCTGTTTAGATGAACATATAAGTCTTAAAAAAAAAAAAAAACTAAATTTTTGTCCTTAAAACCCAAAAAAACTTAGTTTTTTTTGCATTTTCTTCACTAAAAAAATATAAAAAAATTATGGTTTGTGAGCCTAAAAACCTTAAAAAAGTAGTTCTTGGACAAAAAAACCTATAGAAAAACAAATTTTCCTCAAAATCTTCTTTAAATTGACAGAATAGAAGGAAAACTAACCTTTGAAATGCAAAAAACTGATGTCACCAATGCCAACACAACACCTCCACAAAATTACGAATAGAAAAACAACGCCTCCAATGCCAATGCAATGCCTTCACGAAGTTAAAAATGCCAATGCAACACCTCCACAAAATTACCAATAGCAACACAATGCCTTCAATGCCATTGCAATGGCTCCACTAAGTTACCAATGCCAACGCAAAACCTCCAGAAATTTTCTCTAACAAATACCAAAAATCTTGATGTGATGTGATGAATAGAAACAATCATTCTTATTATATAGCGAATATTGTCTAATTAGTTTATTGTTTAACGAATGTGGGATTAAAATTTCAAATTTAAAATATTTACATTTAGTTTATTATAGTTCATACTATAGTCAAAATACTTAATGTTTGCATGTAGTTATCATAGTTAATATTTTATTTAATATTTACATGTACTGAATGTCGAATAATTCAAATATAATCTCAGATTAAAAATTAAAATATGAAATAATTACATGTAGTTAATTATAGTTAATATTATAGATAAAATAGTTAATATTTGCATTTAGTTATCCTAGTTAATATTTACATGTACTCAATGTTTAAAATCATGGGATTAAATTTTAAAATCTAAAATATTTACATGTAGTTAATTATAGTTAATATTATAGTTTAAATAGTTAATATTTAATATGTCATATTTTGTAAATATTTACATGTAGTCATTTTAAACATTCAAATAAAGAAAATGTATTTTAGTTTCAAGGCATGTATAAAAGGAATATTTTGTGGATATTTTGAATAGAAAGTATGTAGAAAATATTTGAAGACCAAATGTTTTTATTAATAAATTCTGAAATATATTTTAGATGAATATAACGTAAGTATAAAATATAAAATACTTACATGTAGTTAATTATAGTTAATATTATAGATAGTTAGATAATATTTGCATTTAGTTGTTATAGTAATATTATAGTTAATACTTACGTCTAGTCAATGTTAAATCATTGAAATAAAAACATTATTTTAGTTTGGAAGGCATGCATGATAGAAATATTTTGTGGATATTTTGAATACAAATATCGGTAAAATATTTCAACACAAACAATTTATTAAAAAAAAATTAAATACATTTTTTGACTAATATTTTGTACGAAATATTTGAAATGAAAATTTTGGAGGGAATGTTTTTCGCGAAATTTTTTGGGGGGAAAATTTGGAGGGAAATTTTTAGTCTTAAAGCTATATATTGTAAGTGGAAGAGGCATTTGTATCATTCAACCTATTCTTGTTGAAGCCATGGTTTCTTCTAATAGCAAAGTTTTTCTTTGTACAATATCAACATCTTGGTCATGCAACAACTCTATTCAAAGTGATGAATATAACAGGAGTTTGTTCACCACGAATAGAGAGTCAAAAAATCGACTTGGTCGTAATCCTAAAGATGATGAGAACAAAATTGATGAGGCGCATCAAAATGAAATTTCTATAAATCGACAGCCAGTTATACCACATACTCTTAATCCTAAGCATTATGAAAGCAACAGTAATGAAGGGCATGATGAAGAATTTTCAGAGTCAAAAGTTTCACTTCGTCCTAATCCCACGGGTTATGAGGACACGATTGATGAAGAGGGAGATGAAGAATATCCACTTCATCCTAATCCTAAGGATTATGTGAGGACAACATATGAAGAGGGGAATGAAGAATTTGCAG
The DNA here is from genome assembly GCA_034641835.2 of Pinus albicaulis. Lineage (NCBI taxonomy): Eukaryota > Viridiplantae > Streptophyta > Pinopsida > Pinales > Pinaceae > Pinus > Pinus albicaulis. The sequence continues at coordinate 685 of JAXQQM020064830.1, read as the reverse complement.
AGTCAAAATATCCACTCTGTCCTAATCCTGAGGATTATGCTAGCACCATTGATGAAGAGGGGGATGTAAAATTTCAAGATTCAAAATATCAAATTCGTCCTAATCGTAAGGATTATGCGAGCACCATTGATGAAGAGGGGAATGATAAATTTTCAGAGTCAAAACATCCACTTCATCCCAATCCTAAGGATTATGCCAACACCACTGATGAAGAGGGAAATGAAAAATTTACAACATCAAAATATCCACTCCATCCTAATCCTAAGGATTATGCGAGCACCACTGATGAAGAGGGGGATGAAAAAATTCCGGTAGCTGGGTACCACTGCCTTAATCCTAAAGGATTATGTCGCACCGCGTATGAAGAGTGGGAACAAGGAAGAAAAGGAAGAATTCATAGCTAAAAGATGTGACTGGTCCTAATCCTATAGATTATGCCAACACCACCGAGGAAGAGGGAAATGAGGAAGAGGGAATGAAGAATTTGCACACAAAACATCCACTTGCCCGCGAATCCTAAGGATTATGCCACACTAATCGATGAAGAAGAATAGGATGCACTTCAAAGCTAATCAAATCACTTCATCCCCGAACTAGACCATTATAATTTCAAACATCGATGAAGGAGGGGATGAAGAATTTCCAATAAATATAGATTCAAGGCATTCACTTATTCCTAATCCTA
>JAXQQM020061286.1:0-237781 GCA_034641835.2 Pinus albicaulis | reverse complement strand
GAAATCACTACAAGAAAAAAGGATATTGGTGAGGGTCATGCTTGTGATGGACCTTTAAGGTCCGTCACCAATGTCACATATAGTGACGGTCCTTAAAAAACCATCACTGTAAGTGTATATAGTGATGGTCCTTTATGGTTCGTCACCAAAGACATTTTCAATGACACTTTTGGTGAGGGTCGTTAAAGGCCCATCACTAATTCTCTCTTTGGTGACACTTCTAGTGACGAACTTTTAAAGACCCTCACCAATGATCTTTCTGTTACTTTTGGTAACGGTCAAAAAATGTCTGTCATCATTGATCATTAAAAAGCCGTCACTGTAAGTGTATATAGTGATGGTCCTTTAGGGTTCGTCACCAAAGAAATTTTCAATGAAACTTTTGGTGAGGGTCGTTAAAGGCCCATCACTAATTCTCTCTTTGGTGACACTTCTAGTGACGAACTTTTAATGACCCTCACCAATGCTCTTTTTGTTACTTTTGGTGACGGTCAAAAAATGCCCGTCATCATTGATCATTCCAATGAGTTTTTGATGACGCTATGTGCCTGTTAATATATTTTTTTGTCAAAAGTTAAAGATTTAATACCATTATTGTGGAGTATTTTTTATAATATGTCCATAGCCATAGTGGTTAGGGTCAGTCAATTTTTTAGAATTAATTAGTGTGTATCATTTCCCTCAAGTAATAACTAGTCGAATAGAGATTTCCTATCACGAGTCAACACATGATTCATATATACTAAGTTTATTATCTAGAAAATTCCCTTTAGATAAAGTTCCACTATTGTGTGTAGGAAATATATTATTTAATACATAATCAAGCTTTGACAATTCTATTAATGAGAAAAACCTAACGATCCTCACCAATCTGGGCACGCCTTAAATTAATGCTTTGGCACACACTAACATTTCTTAGCACTCCACATTTATTGGAACATCTTTGTACCTAGAACATCTTGTGATGACACTTATGCCCAAGCACATGGTGGCATGCGCTAGGACAACATCGAAATCTCCTAACATGTGTTGGCATGCTGCATATAGTCCCTAGCATGCCTTGGAACACCTTGGTTGAATGCATTGACATACATTAACACATGGCACACAATGCCACTTGGCATGTATTGGGACCTATTATTAGTGTGCCTAGCATGCCGCTTTTCAAAAAGATAAAGTCCTGACTTATTAACCCTCTTATTGGTTCTTCTTTTTGTTGCCTTGACACATATTCATATACCCTGGCACCTTGCACCACATCCTTAGCACTTAGCATGTATTGGCATATCTTGGCACTATTAATTGGCACATGATATAATTAGCACACCCTGGACCTCCCAAGCACACTTTAGGAATTCTTGACATGCCTTGATATTCCCTAGCATGCCTTACCAATGCTTAGCATACCTTGTGAGTCCCTCCTTGGCATGACCACTAACACTCATTAACACTAGTCTCCGGCACACGTTCCCCATATTCATTAACTTTCATGAATTTTTACTTAGTGCTCCCTTAATGTTTTTTCCTAGTAATCCTTAACACTCATGAACATGCATTATCACTCTCTAGCACACCTTAGCACTCTTCAACATTCCCTCCCACTTCATAACATGCATAACACTAGTCCTTGACACATATTGGTGCTTGGCACATGTTGGTGCTTGGAAAGTCTTAGCATGTATGGAATACATTGAGATGCCTTGGTATGATTTGGCATGGTTTAATATTAAATTTATTTGTGATATTTATCAATTGTTGGAAAGTAGATGAGAAGCAAAAAAGGAATACTTGGCACTTAGAATGCAGTAAGACTTTGCACTTGGCACCTATTGCTGCCTAGTGTTGGTGTGCCTAGCATGCCCCTCTTGGAAAAGGTAAATTGATGACTTATTAACCCTCTTATGTGTTCATTTCCATGTAGTTAAACTTTTTTCTCCCTTTTGTTGTCTTGACATTCCCTGACACGCATTGACACACCCTTGCACATCTTGGCATGCCTGATCACTTGGCACATATTAGCATGTTTGACATGAATTCCCACTATCTAGCACATCAAGGGAGTGAAGAGAGATGTAATCCTAAAGTAGGTCGAGTACAAGGGTGAGTAAGGGTTGCTAAAGGGAGGTCATGATCATCCTCCAAGACCAAGATCATCATGTGAGTGTTCAGAAGAATGTTGCATACCTTAAGGGTTGGTTTGCACTAGGAAGTAGGATGGCATATTGTTGGTTCTCTTCTGGCAGATCGAGCTTAAGAGAGGTTTCTCATGAGAATCTGGGCATGTGATTTCAATGGTGTCTTTGTGTGAAGACTTAATCAAATTCTGAAATGTTGAAATTTGCAACAAGAAACAATGAGATTGGAAACCAGAAAGGACAAAAAAAAAATGCACCCACACTGGTGAGGAATTTTGATGCACCAGGAGTGAAGAATGTGGGGCGTCTAATTTATTTTTCCCTTAAATAAATTGGAAAATAAATTGTAATTTCATCTCATAACAACTTTTGTCATTTAATTAAGTCATGATGACCGATTTAGCTCCAGAAATTCAAGTACTTGAGGGTGTAATATGAGGCATTGAGAGGGATTCTAATATTTTTTGGGTCGAGTTGAAGTTAATGCATTAGTGGGGTGCAAGTGTAATTAACTCAATTAAATGCATTAAAATCAATTTAACCGGTTCTAACTAAGTTATGAGCTAGTGAGAGGTCTAGTGAATTAAATTAGATTTAATTCACAATGAGTGATCAATCATATAACTGATAATTCACTATTAATAGTTGTATGCACATTAGTTTCGAGGAACACCCAGTTGAGACAGAGGTTAAAGGGAACATAAATATCAATTATATTCAGAGAAAATTTCCCATCTGAAATTATAAAGTCATTGGGATTCCATAATGGATTGCACAATCAAGGAAGACTGATTTTCCTAATTAATAAGGAATTAATTCCCTAGGAATTGCCTGAGCAAGGCAGGTTGAAGTAAGGATCAGAATTGGCTAAGTACTAGATCGAGTTTGCCTAGATCAACGAGAGACAATTGACAGAGTGTTGGAGAATCTCATGAGAGATTAAGCATTAATGTATTGTTTCATGATTCCTTGACTTAATAGTACACAATAGAGATAGAGGGGTTTTGAGCAGTTTATTTCCCCAAATACATTATGTTGTTGTGTGATTGATAATTTATTTCTCTTACTTATATGTGATTGTGCGATCGTGTTTTGTTTCCGCAAATTGTAGGAAGGATTCAATATCTTGTTTTAGTATATTACAAGATTAGATTGAATCTCGTTGGTTAGATTTTCTACATGGTATCAGAGCAGAAATTTTTTGGGCGGCGAGTTTGCATAGAATATTTGAATATTTTGGTGTAAAATTTTCAAAAACAAATAGACTATTTGGATTCCTTGCGAAAATCTACCAAAATAGAAAAAACAAATCGGTCGAATTGGAGCTTGGATGAGGGAGATATCATCGATTTAAAATCAACTCTTTTTTAGAAACTTTTTGTAATGTCGGGACAATTACACTGTGCGCGAGTCAAGAACCTATATGTAATTGAGGTACCGAATGCATGCAAAGCTTTGAGGAGAAAGGTAGAAGTTAGAGACTTGGTGGTTTAAAGGGAGCATAAATACCTCTCAACATGAATCTTCATGAGAAGCAGTCTTAGAAGGTTGTGGAGTAGCGGCCACAATTGGAGAAGCAGAGAGGAGACTGCGTGGAAGCATCCACTCAAGCAGAGACCTCCATGACGGGGAAATTTCGAGCCAGATGGGAAGAGGGAGCAGCCATACCTTGAGGTGTAAGCTGGTGGGGTGATGTGTAGACATAATCCCAAGATAAGAAATTTGGGCAAGGTCAATTGAGATGGTGTGTCTCATGGATCGAACCTGGCTACGAGGAGCCACAGTACAATAGTAGTAGGAAGGATCAGTTAGATTGATGTAGTTAGATGTCAGCAAGATAGAAATCATAGTCACAGATTTCAAATAATGGATCACAAATTAGAGTTATCAATAGTTGAAAGGGCACGGATGCAGATGTTAGTAGTAGCGCAGAGAATCCAGTACTAGACAGATGTAGTAGCTAGTAGCGCCAGTTAGAAGATTTTGATGACAGATGCATCATACTGAGTAAGTTTTTTGGAGGCTATTCAGTTTTAGGATTTGTAGGTTCAAACAACACTAGAGAAGTGTAGCATGCAGAACATTCCAAAGGTACCGGATGGGGATAGATTGGATTCCTTTCTTGTTGAGAGGAAGTATTGAAATTTGCAACAAGAAACAGTGAAATTGGAAACTAGAAAGGACAAAAAAAAATATACCCACACTGGCGAGGAATTTTGATGTACCAGGAGTGAGGAATGTGAGGCATCTAATTTATTTTTCCCTTAAATAAATTGTAAATTCGTCTCATAACAACTTGTGTCAGTTAACTAAGTCGTGATGATTCAGTTAGCTCAAGAAATTCAATTTAAGGTGATTGAGGTGGATATTGGTGGCCACCCGCCTATTCCACTTGGGCCCTCACCATTGTCTCTTTCAGTTTTTCAGTTTCCTTAATTGTAGCACAGTTTACTATTTTTGTCAGTTTTTCGGGTCTTGAACTTCTGGAGCCATTTTGAGGCCCAAAACGACATTTTTTGGGCAACAAAGGTTTAGAAATTTCTTAGAAATCGCATTAGCAGTTTTAGTCCTGGGAGAGATCTTTCTAACGAGGTATCATGTGCGTCAAACGAAGATCATACGACCAAGTTACGACCCCAGAAAGTGGCTGCCCAACTAACCCCAATGGGGCCCATAAACTCTTGATGTTACATCTCCTTGGGTTAGGGTTTTGGTTGTTTATGATTTTATCTTATTTTTAAATAATAAAAAATACCCTTCATCCTTATTGTAACACATTTCATAGGAACATAACTATCAGTTGTATTTATAGAAAATTTCCCATGTGCAATTATAAAGTCATTGGGATGTCATAATGGATTGTGCAATCAAGGAAGGTTGATTTTCCTAATTAATATGGAGATAATTCCATAGGAATTGCGTGAGCAAGGCAGACTGAGAATTGGCAAATTACTAGACCGATTTTTCCTAAATCAGCAGGAGACAATTGGCAGAGTGTTGGAGAATCTCAAGAGAGATTAAGCATTGTATTGTTTCATGATTCCTTGACTTAATACAAAATAGAGATAGAGGGTTTTGAGCAGTTTCTTCCCCAGATACATCTTGTGTTGTGCGATTGATAACTTGTTTCTCTTACTTATATGTGATTGTGCGATCGTGTGTTGTTTCCACAAATTGTAGGAAGGATTCAATATCTTGTTTTAGTACATTAAAAGATCAGATTGAATCACGTTGGTTAGATTTTCTACATGAAATAGAAGAGAGGGTTGATACCATCTTGCCTTGTGGTGGTTAGTAGGCCGCAAGGTCTGTGATAAAGACCAACATAAATGGAGGAGGGCTTGCACTGTAATTTAGAGCCATAACAGAAGTCGACACAGGCGTAATATTGACTGATTTAACCCTAGTTTGAGGGTCAACATTGAGATCTGAAGTTCATGTCAAGATTCAGTCAAAGAAATGCCCAGAATCTATGGATCCATATGATCTAGGTCGAGTATCTTATGGAGGCAAGAGTCATGTTTTTTCTATGTGTGGATAGGGTTTGTTCTACAACAATTAGAAGTACATAAGTATAATTCCCTAGTTAGGACAATTTCCTAGCATGTTTAGTTCATCGGGTATGCCCTTAAGACTGTGACAAATTTGTGTAGAAGAAGACGGGTTGTGACCCTTAGAGTGAGTTTTATTTATGCAATAAAGACCATAGATCTGGAAGATGGTTTGCAGATTCAGTATCTGTGGAGACAATAGATCCAAAGTAGGGTGGAACCTGAGCAGAAGATTGAGCATGCAGAAGAGATGTGCCATATGAAGAATGGATTGACATGCAGAGGAGGTGATTTTGGTGGACTTTCCATAGAGTTTTAGACAAATATCTGAAGAAACCTATAAACAATTAGTAAATAGACTGTTAGTGGCTGATTTGTGACCCCAGTTCAGTCATATATAGATTGTTAGAAGTATGATAAGAGGAGTAGTTCATATTTTTTTGTAGATTGGACAACAGAGATCAAATTGTCGATGCGCAAGAACAGTGATCTTGAGAGGACTCAAACCCTTGTTAGGTGGCAGATTTGAAGAGTCCTAGATGAAGACAATACTGTGGGCCCTAGATCAGTAAAATGAATTGACTGTAGTTGGGCAGATTGATGGTAGTCTAAGTATAGTTGGAGGGTTCTTAGGTTACTGTTAAAGAAGAGCCTTGACTCTTGTTCTGGTGACGGACAACAAAATTGGTAGAAGGGTAGGTATATAGGGCCTAAGGATGTGCAGACTTTGAAGGACTAAAGTAACAGTCAAGTGGGCGAACCAACTAGCCCTAGTTCACTATATTGTAGAGGATTGATTTAGAGAGAAGAAGGGCAGCCTCCATAGCCCTGGAATTCTCATCTTGGAGCTGTAATATGGCAAAAGTGGGCATACCAAAGATTTGTTCACAAATGGAATTGTGAACAACTTGTTACCACTCAAACTAGTAGTGGACCTAAAAGGGGTTCCTAAGAGGGAAACTACTAGGACAAGGGAAACAATGGAGGCTTAGCCCATTGTCACCAAAACTAAGGCTCCGTGCTCTTCATAGAATTTCACCGATGGGTGGAGTCTCGGTAGTTTAGGAAGTCACTTGTAGATTATAGGTCAATGAATAGGTGGGAATTCACCCTCGAAACCCTTTCCCTAAGATAAAATAAAGAGTGGGACTTGCTTTCCTTCTAAGCAAGTGAATTTATCTTCTAGGGAGAGAAGAGGGGGATTGAAGGGTTGAGAGAGAAGAATAAGACTTATGAAGGAAGTTCTCAATCCCTAAAATCCTTTGGGAACTTGGATTCCCAAATGGTCCTTGATGAAAGGCCTTTGACACCAAATGGGACCACACGGGGCCAAGTGGACCCAACCCAGGTTCGAGGATGGAATTTAGCAACCAATGATGTTCCTATACTGGAAAAGGTGAGGGGCAAGGATCAGACCAGATTTTTTACTTTGATAGGTCAAATTGATCCTACTAGGTTCTATCCTTGGGACCACCTAGGCAAAACTTGATCCTAGAGCTAGGGCTTGAGGTATCTAAATATTCCACCTTCGGAATTGGCCCAAGTTCTGAGGAGAGTGAGGGTACCCAACAACACAGTTGCCTCTAGGAGATAGAAGTTTTCCTCTAGCTAGATTCCTAGGAAATTTTTGCCTTAGGTGACCTAATGGGGCTAGACCTAGGGAATGTGAAAAATTTCTTTAACTCAAAATCTCCAAATTCATCAAATTGTATCCTATATTGAAACCTAATCCTATATGTTAGTCATTCTGAAGATAAGGCTGAGAACTTACTATAGAACCATCACCTACATGTAGTGATCTTATTCTGTGAGTAGACAACCTACTTTTGAGAAGACATGGAAAGGTAAACACTCTTTGCCAAGATTTTCCATATAGCCCAGGTTGAGCAACCACATTTACATCACCAGTTTTTTCTCTTCAGATTTGTGACTTATAAGAGCTTTTTCTGACCACCTCTGGGTTTCTCCCAGAGTCACCCAGGCAAGCCCTCTCAGCATCATCCTCTTTCTATAGTACCTAATTAGTAATTTAATTAACCATAACAATTTCTTGATCATGAAGGTATTTCAAATATATTGCCAATAAGCATAAAGCTTTCATGTTAAACAATCACATCAAAAGACTTTAGAGTATGATGCAAAAAATACAAAGAAACCTCACCAACACTCAAAGGACAAACAAATTCAAACCTCTACAAAGTATATATAGATATCTAATAAACTTCATTCCACCACAAAAATGTGCTTAACTAAATAAAATTGTAATTATTGTGCTTTCAAGACAAAATTCAAGGGCATTGATGTTATAAACATACCCCTAACACCTTATGAACAATCAATGTGTATAAGTAGACCATCATAAGGCTCATTTTAAACATCATTATTATCATTTAATAAATCATTTTTATCAAATCAACAAGAAGCAAGCAACAATTGCATTCAGTTCCACTGAAGCAAAGTATATGGCAGTTTCATATACTTATTATGAAGCTATCTAGATTTGCAACTTGATTTTAGAGTCAACCAATCACTTGTTGAAGCCCAATATTGTCTCTTGTGAGAATCAAAGTTACATCAAGCTCTATGAAAATCCAATGTGTCATGACCATTTCAAACACATTGATATTCAATACAATTTCCTAAGATTCCAAGTTCATTACGGAGTTGGTAGTGTTGGACCACATTCTAACAAAGTTGCATATGGTTAATAGTTTGACAAAGCTCCTAAACAAGGGGAAGTTGCATCTCGTTAACGCTAGTCATATCTATAGAAGGAATATTATAAGCATAATTTACCAAAAAAATAAAAGAACATTATCAAAGGAATAGTCATGAGAATGCAGGTTGCACAAAGGATATTTGCATGTACAGGATTTTCTAAAAGTTTAAATAGCAACCCAAGGAACGAAAATCAAGGGAAGGGCTTGCTGCTTCATCAAAGCATTGATCCTAGGATTTTCCTAATAGAAACAGAAAAAAAATGCAGCAAACCAGAATTTTCCTGCTATGAAATGATAGAAATATTGCAGACTGGACACTTGTTTTTCTAAAGCAACCACTGCTTGATGCAGGCCTCGTGAGAACTGTCACTGTAATTTAAACTGCCCAGCTCATATATTTCTTCATACTCTTCTTGTATAAACAATTCATACCATCATTTTCATACTCTCAAAAGCAAGGGTTTCCATATGTTTTTGAATCTGAAGAGGGAGAAAATTTTACACTTTAAAACTACCAACTAAACCTATAAATCTACAAACAAATTTTAAAGTCCAAGCCTGCTTCATTCTTTGATAATCTTACTGATTACTCTCTTTTTCAGTGATGTTTGCATTATGCCTTGAAAAATATAAGGTAACTTGGTGTGAAATTGTAAATTGATAATTCCAGCGGGCAACATTTCAAGACTTATGGACAAGAAGTGGACATATATTAGTTACTGCATTCAAAGAAAAGTCCTCCCCGCAGATATTATAAATACCTGGAAAATGCTGCATTTGACTTCAATATCCATACTCTGAGAAGCATACTCTGTTTTTGAGGAGTACAAGCTTTTCTCTAAACACTTGGAAATAGTCTCCTCACTAAGTCCTGTGCTAACATCCTTACGATGTACGATGTATTTCTGTAGTTTTTTTATTAAGAACAATAGAGATTTATGCATATAAGTGTGCATTCACATTAAATAACTACAAGTACTCTGCTGATTATACACAGGGTATGTGTGTGGACTGCATTCTTGTTGGTTTTGCTTGCCATTCTGGGTGCATGCTCAATTATCAATAGGTTTACCAGGGTAGCTGGAGATATTTTTGGGATGCTTTTGTTCAGAGAACTTATCAGTGAGATGAGTTTGTTGTTTAGCTTTAAAAAGAGTCTTTAGTAGGTTATGCACTTAAGGCACACTCAAACCTAAAGGCTTTTCTCTTGGCCTTAAGTAGTCTTGTGATGATTGTATATTATTTGTGCTATTCACATTTTATATTAATTTTAGCAGCATAGTAAGCAGCGTAAAAGAGAGGCAGAAATTTGATTGTGTACCATGTTAGGTTCTGGAAATGCCATAACATGTGAGAATTAATGAACCAAAACCTCTCATTGCAATTATGAACCAAAACATAGTGCCATAACACTTACCTTATGTGACCCTGAAATATTGACTTGTGCATCAAATTTGTGGACATTATTACATATAGACAGTGAACCTATCTACCCTACACTGATATGACCTTGAAATTTGAGTATACTTGACTGAGATATCATATTTGACGAAGTTTGATGCATTGACATATTGCCATGATGTATTGGTCTTAACATTGATACATTCAACCTCCATTGACATTGAAATTACACATAGACCACAATGTAAGATAGACCTTTGGCATTTATACTTCACAAGTGTTTTGGGCATTGATATGTTGACCTCAGGTTAGTAGCAGTATCCAATGTCCTTGAGCTAGTTCATCCTACATCTTAATTCTTAGACCCTAAAACTTTAAATGCATTATACCAAAATGTGAAGGCTTTAAACCTTGAACCCTGCTTATTAAGAAATATGAACCCTAAAATACCCTTTAAAGCCCCAAAATCTGTGATGGACATTGGTTAAAATGTCCTCAAGAGATATCAAACCTGTCTACAATGGTAGTTATGGACACAGATATTCATAAATAGCCCATTGTAAGTTCACATTCCATACTATGACCCAATTACCTTTTGAAAATGACTAAAAGCATTGCAGTATGCTTAAATAGCCCATTGGACATGCACATTTCATACTATGACCCAATTACCTTTTGAAAATGAATCTAAGCATTGTAGTATGCTTTAAGAAATGACCTTTTGAAAACGATTGTAAAAAAATGGTCAAACACTTGAGGAGCTTTTGGCATTATAGATAAACTGCACTTAAGGACTCATTGATATCTCTTATATTATATTTTCAGAGGTAAGCCTTTGTTAATTCTTGGGGTGGATGAACCTACTGTGCTTATGTATACATTCATGTACAACCTTGCCAAAGATAGAGAAGACTTAGGCCCAAAGTTGTTTCTGGCTTGGACAGGGTCGTATGTACTTTAAATTTGATCACCTTGTGTCAACAAGTTACAAATCCATTATAAATTGCTATAGTAGAATGTTTGATACCTCCAGTACGATGTATTCCTGTAGTGTTTTTATTAAGAAAAGTAGAGATTTATGAAAATAAGTGTGCATTCACATTAAATAACTACAAGTACTCTGCTGATTATACACAGGGTATGTGTGTGGACTGCATTCTTGTTGGTTTTGCTAGCCATTCTGGGTGCATGCTCAATTATCAACAGGTTTACCAAGGTAGCTGGAGAAATTTTTGGGATGCTTTTGTTCAGAGAACTTATCAGTGAGACGAGTTTTTTGTTTAGATTTAAAGAGAGTCTTTAGTAGGTTATGCACTTAAGGCACACTCAAACCTAAAGGCTTTTCTCTTGGCCTTAAGTAGTCTTGTGCTGATTGCATATTATTTGTGCTAATCACATTTTATATTAATTTAAGTAGCATAGTAAGCAGCGTAAAAGAGAGGCAGAAATTTGATTGTGTGCCATGTTAGGTTCTAGAAATGCTATAACATGTGAGAAGTAATGATCCAAAACCTCTCATTGCAATTATGAACCAAAACATAGTTCCATAACACTTACCTTATGTGACCCTGAGATATTGATTTGTGAATCAAATTTGTGGACATTAGTATGCATAGACAGTGAACCTATCTACCCTACACTGATATGACCTTGAAATTTGAGTATACTTGATTGAGATATCATATTTGACGAAGATTGATACATTGACATATTGCCACGATGTATTGGTCTTAACATTGATACATTCAACCTCCATTGACATTGAAATTACACATAGACCACAATGTAAGATAGACCTTTGGCATTTAGACTTCACAAGTGTTTTGGGCATTGATATGTTGACCTCAGGTTAGTAGCAGCATTAATGGGATTAAAAGAAAAGTGAGAAGTAGAAAGAGCTTCATTAATGGGATTAAAGACCATCACCCTAGTTTTAATAACTTAAGCACCAGGTGTCTAATATCACGAAACCAACCTAAGGAGTCAACCTGACACTAAAATATTCCTAGGGATGAGGCCAAACTAACTGCTTGATCTGCAAAAAGGAGCAGTGACATCAAAAAATGATGAGGAATCACACTATCATTAGCATATGCAAGCTCCTTAAGGACTTGTTCCAGCTTATCAATTTAGATTCCAAAGTGTAAGAGAGAGAGTGCATATATGCCTGATAAGCCAAATGTGTGCTTCCTTGAGCATCAAAAACAAAGGAATAAGAAAAATATCAAAATGAAGAAAGAAGTTGGCTAACACTGAACAAAAGTAATCAAAAATATTATTCTCAGAGGATTAATATATGGTCCTCAATTATCACTAATTCCAGCATTTTTTTTGTGTCAAAGGTCTAAAATCAGTTCAATCACCAGCCTACTTCGGCTGGTTCCATCCCACCTTGGTAAACTTCAAATATCCTGTTTTGAAGATTTTGAGGCTTGGGCTTAATTTCTTCGGAGCTTGTTGAATTCATCACATCAAGCCCAGTTTTACCAATAAGGCTTGTTAAGATCATCACATAAATCCTCTGTTGCATATAAAAACAACCATTGTTTGCAAAGAGTCTTGAAGAAATAGTCTAGTTTCGATTTTGTGAGCGATTCTGAACTACTTGCATTCATATTTAATATTTACATACTGACAGGTTAATATCTACTTGTCAAATAGTAACAGTTATGGGGGACTCTGGTTATGTAACTGCATTAACTATAAGAAATCTCAGACATGTTAATATGGATAAGTCTAAGTCTGTGCCATGTGAAATACTACCATCAGGTTTATTTTAGCAGACCAGACTTCTATCCAAAGGTTCTTTCCCAAGATTAACAAAGCCATCTTGGAGTTTAAATGCTTATACTGAGTGAGCTAAGTACCCTAAAATTTAAACAAATGTTTTATAGATTTCCTCTATCTTTAGAGTGTTAATCCTCAAAGGGAAAAGATGAGGATGAGCATCAAAAGAGAAATGAAGTAGTGGGAGTGACTAATTGAAATATCCATACAGTCTATATGGCTGAACTAATCAAAAGAAGCGAACTTGTTTGAAAAACAAAACATAAAGAAAGGGTACCTATCACATCTTGAAGTGGTCACCCAATTAGTGGAATCTATATAAGCAAGAGGTAAACCTAAAGATAAATTGAATGTAAAGCGGTTAGGCCCCAAACTCTACTTAAACAATGACACACTATGAGGAATATTCCATGTAGCAAAATTCACTTAAGCATAATAATGTGAACTCTTTCCACTCATATAACCAAGACTTCATCACACCATACAAAATTATGGATTTTATGAGAGCATCAAAGAGCCTCAACCTAAAAATATATCCTAAAAGTGAATCTAGAAATATTGTGAATGTGAATGAGAAGCATACCCTTTGCACCAAGACACTATAAGAGAGACATGTAAATTGCACTCCTAAATGTTATGCATTAGTTGTTCTCTACAAGAAAAGTGAGAAGTATAAAGAGCTTCAATAATGGGATTAAAGACCATCACCCTAGTTTTACTAACTTTAGCACTAGGTGTCTAATATCACAAAACCAACCTAAGGGGTAAACCTGACGCTAAAATCTTACTAGGGATGAGGCCAAAAGAACTGCTTGATCTGCAAAAAGGAGTAGTGACATGAAAACATGATGAGGAATCACACTATCATTAGCATATGCAAGCTCCTTAAGGACTTGTTCCAGCTTATCAATTTAGATTCCAAAGTGTAAGAGAGAGAGTTCATATGTGCCTGATAAGCCAAATGTGTGCTTCCTTGAGCATCAAAAACAAAGGAATAAGAAAAATATCAAAATTAAGAAAGAAGTTGCCTAACACTAAACAAAATTAATCAAAAATATTATTCTTAGAGAATTAATATATGGTCCTCAATTATCACTAATTCCAGCATTTTTTTGTGTCAAAGGTCTAAAATCAGTTCAATCACCAGTCTACTTCAACTGGTTCCATCCAACCTTGCTGAACTTCAAATATCTTGTTTTGAAGATTTTTAGGCTTGAGCCTAATTTCTTCGGAGCTTGTTGCAGTCGTCACATCAAGCCCAGTTTTACCAATAAGGCTTGTTAATATCATCACATACATCCTCTATTGCATATAAAAATAACCATTGTTTGCAAAAAGTCTTGAAGAAATAGTCTAGTTTTGATTTTGTGAGCGATTATGAACTGCTTGCATTCATATTTGATATTTACATACTGACAGGTTAATATTTACTTGTCAAATAGTAACAGTTATGGGGGGACTTAGGTTATGTAACTGCATTAACTATAAGAAATCTCATACATATTAATATGGATAAGTCTAAGTTTGTGCCATGTGAAATACTACCATCCGGTTTATTTCAGCAGACCAGACTTCTATCCAGAGGTTCTTTCCCAACATTAAAAAAGCCATCTTGGATTTTAAAGGCTTATACTGAGTGAGCTAAGTACCTTAAACTTTAAACAAATGTTTTATAGATTTCCTCTATCTTTAGAGTGTTAATCCTCAAAGGGAAAAGATGAGGATGGGCATCAAAAGAGAAGTGAAGTAGTGGGAGTGACTAATTGAAATATCCATATAGTCTATATGGCTGAACTAATCGAAATAAGTGAACTTGTTTGAAAAACAAAACATAAAGAAAGGGTACCTATCACATCTTGAAGTGGTCACCCAAATAGTGGAATCTATATATGCAATAGGTAAACCTAAAGATAAATTGAACGTAAAGCGGTTAGTTCCCAAACTCTACTTAAACAATGACACGCTAAGAGGAAGATTCCATGTAGCAAATCGCACTAAAGCATAATAATGTGAACTCTTTCCACTCATATAACCAAGACTTCATCACACCATACAAAATTATGGATTTTATGATAGTATCAAAGAGCCTCATCCCGAAAAGATATCCTAAAAGTGAATCTAGAAATATTGCGAACGTGAATGAGAAGCAACCCTTTGCACCAAGACACTATAAGAGAGACATGTAAATTGCACTCCTAAATGCTATGCATTAGTTGTTCTCTACAAGAAAAGTGAGAAGTAGAAAGAGATTCATTAATGGGATTAAATACCATCACCCTAGTTTTACTAACTTTAGCACCATGTGTCTAATATCACAAAACCAACCTAAGGAGTCAACCTGACACTAAAATCTTCCTAGGGATGAGGCCAAAATAAATTCTTGATCTACAAAAAGGAGCAGTGACATCAAAACATGATGAGGAATCACACTATCATTAGCATATGCAAGCTCCTTAAGGACTTGTTCAAGCTTATCAATTTAGATTTCAAAGTGTAAGAGAGAGAGTGCATATGTGCCTGATAAGCCAAATGTGTGCTTCCTTGAGCATCAAAAACAAAGGGAATAAGAAAAATATCAAAATGAAGAAAGAAGTTGGAAAATATGTATCATTAGCAAGTGCAGGATGGATAATTTAAATATTTTCATAGTTGTTTAAGCCTTAATTGAAAGGGATTCTAGCTGTCAGCAAAAATCATACAAAGCTTGCAACCCTTACACAACATTTACAAAGCATGATAAGACAGTATATATCTAGCGTGATAAGGTTTATATATCTAGCTTAAAAACAATAACCAAACAGTAGCAAGAACATTGCAGTACATTGGATGTAAAAAACATATAGCTTAAAGAAGTATAATAGTAATCATGTATCCAACATCTTAACCATGATATTAATCACAAGTAAGCTATCACAATCTGCGTCCAGAATCCTCAAATGATTGGGATAGTAATTTACCAATTCATTGTTCTCTCTCAATCATTGATAAATTCGATGTCACTACTCTTCCAACATATAAAAGTGTTAAGTGCATCTGCTAAATAATCGCATTGACTTCTTCCACGTTTAAGCTTAATTTCACAATCCGAATCAACCAAGATTGATTGTGGGCACAAAAAATAATATCCTTCTCCTAATACTTCTCCATTGGGCATGACAAAAAATGGTTGAGTTTTTTGTATGTAACCCTTTGCAACCTTCACTTGACCATGAAAATATGTAAGTGAACATTTTTTCCCCCTTAAATCTTGTATTTGAAGGTAGTAATTGTGGTTGACCCTGCAAATAAACAAATTCTTGTAAGATTCCATAGAATAAAAATATAATATTAAAAAAGAAAATAAACAAGTGAAAAACTTAGCCATGTTATTGAGTCACCCATTAGGTCATGAACAGGTTGTCCTGAAGTCAATGGAGTTTGTTCTAGTGAAGCCTGACTAGGACTTAAGGAACTCTGCTAAAAAATAAATAGTTTGAATGCAATACCATGAAATCAGAAGATGAACGGTTAAGCTACAGAAATAATATTTCATTAATTACATATCTACAACAATACAATCCTATTCATATTGGCATTGTGCTTTTAAAATTTCAATATTCAAAGATGGAATACATCAAAAATTAAATAGCCTACACGTAATTCTTACATTGTTGGTTGGTTCTGGATTAACTCGACCATTTTCTTTTCTCGCCTCTGTGGCAGCTTTCCATTGCATTAATTCTTCAACAGCTGCCTTCAATATTCCAAGTTCCTTGTCTTTTTCTTTCAATTTTTCTTCTGTATTATGTAATTGCCTCTTGTAAGCACACTCTTTTCCAAACAAATCGGTTGGAGTAACCCCATAGCCAACCCCACGTACACGACCCCTCCTCTCAGGTCCCAAAACTATCGCAATGACATCTTCCTTTATTGCATATGCAGGAGACACTAAATCATTTTGTATCGATTTAATTTGTTTCTACAAAAGACAACATTTCAACAAATAATGTAAGAAACATCATTGATATTTAGAAAATAAAAAAATTAAATAGATACAAGAATAGGTCAGGAACTTACTATTCTCTCTGCACTAAATGATGACATTGGAGTGCCATCCTTCTTCGTATGACATTTCATCCACACATTAGCCCTAGTTATAGGCGCATCATTTTGATTGCAAGTTTGATTCTAGTCACAAAAATTATAATGGTCTAGATAAGTATATTTGCAATTGGTGATTTTGAACAAAAAATAGATTTGGTTACAACTTACAAGGTCATGTTCAACTCTATAGTAACCTCTATGGCCAGAAGTGTGGGTCTCTGGTTCTAATGCCCTATTTTCCTGATTGACTTTTGCCTTCTCTTGCAACTCAATAAAAAATGGATGCTTAGATTGAAATTGATTATATGCAAGGATTCAAATTCAAATCTCATTTAATGATAACAAGTATATTTGTCATTCATTTTTACCTTGAATTTAGGGTCAGATCGTATTCTAACAAATTCAATCCAATTGGTTTCATTTACTCCGATAGGAACATTTGTCATCCTCTCCTCATCAATGTTATATTTCAAATAATAATTTTTATACAAACTATATCTGTAAGTTCTCAGGCACTGAGATATTGCTTTATAACACCATTGCTCCGCTGACAAGTCTATTTGGTAGGTATGCTACAATAGATAAACAACGAATTATTATATACAAATACTTATTTGAAATTAAACTTATCATGCACACGTTCACATACACCAATGAAATTTAGAAAAAAATCCAATAATAATTTGGTTGATACTCACATTGATTGCAATCCATATGTCTTTTTTAAGTGCTTCAGGCACTTGTTTCCATTCCATGTGTTTGATGCCTACAATCTCTCTTGTAAGGACACCTAAAAAGGAGGAAAATTTCTCTGACTGTGGACCAACAGGTTGTCCCCTCTCATTAAATTGAATTTCAGGCAATGTACAGGCCTCTGTAGTGTTTCCAAAGAGGCATTTTGTTGGTCCCCTACCCTTCCTTTTCACATTTTTTGTACTATGGGCTTCAATACTTGGATCTTCCCCTTCCAAGCCATGCTCTTGTTGTGGTTGTTCTTGCTCCATATCATGATCTAGTTGTGATGGTTCTTGCTCCAAACCATAAAGTTGTTGTGATGGTACTTGCTGAGAATTTTCTGGAAAACAAATCACACCTTTCGAGACAATAACAATATGAATCTCTTAACATAAAATCTTGAAGTATTTATACAAGAAATATAAAGTTGAAAAACGATCATACCTTCCAATGGTTCATCCACATTTTTCTCAATAATATGTGCATTAGAATTGGTGTTGACACTAAAGCAACTAGATTCATGTTGTAAATGGGAAACAGATCCTAGTGCTCTCTTTTGTGGGTGTTTTTTGATGATGCCACATCGAATGTTGTCATTTTTTTTGGTAATGTGGCTTGACTTTGTGGTTTTACTCACTGTTAAAAGTGATCTCTTACGATGTCTTTCATTCCTATTGGATACATACACATATATATTGCGACACTTAATAAAAGTTAGTAAGAGATCACTTAAAGTAGAAAAGAAAACACAATAATTGTTAAAAAAACATTGACGTCCAAAATGAAAAATAATTTCTTACCTCGGTATGGATATTTGCGGATAGACTGCATAAAAAAAAACATTTTTATTAGCAAATCCTTGTCATTTCATAAGAGTTCAATTCAGATCATAAGAGTTCAATTTCATTTTTGTTCTTAAAGAGAAGTATCAGTTGTAAAATTTTATATTCTAAAGCCACAACGACATTACCATTTCCAAGGAAGAAATTGCAGGGTGGTGTGAATGGGTTCACATATAACAATAATTGAGGAGTTATTTTTCCTAAAGATAAAAAATAAACTATTTCAATGTAAACAACTAGGCTAAAAAAATTTAAAAACAATTGCTATGTGAACAACTAGGCTAAAAGAACCATTATAGAAGTCCAATACAAAAAAAGAAAGAGAGAAAAGCATCTAACGGTAATAATGTTGAGTGAAACACTTGAATGATATATTGTAGCAATTGATGCCATGTGCATGTCAATAAAACTCCCAAAGCCATTGTGGTTATCATTCTATGGACTCCAAAAAAAGGCAACTAAACAATAGAGGCTCATGCTTTTCAGGAATAAACCCTAGTTTCTCTGGAATCTATTTGTATTCATCTTCATGTGACTACCTTTTAGGCTTCTACATATAATTTTTAGCATAAATTATTGTAAAGAGACCTGTTGTGTCATCGAGCATCATTTTTTTTCTAAGTAAAACTAATTCTATTATGTCTAAAGGTTACTGGTACAAAGCTACCTCAATGTCATCTGTGAGAGCCTGAACACTGGGCTTGATATACATGCTCAACAAAAAGAGTTTGGACTGCCCTAGTACGGAAACCAGTCCTTTAAGAAACAGTTTGTCCGTCCTTGAGAGGGAAACTGGCCTACATTTTATACAAAGAAAGTTAACAGAGAGAAATATACTGAAAGTAAAAATCTGCCTTGCCAGCTGAGCATTGAAGCAAGTAAGCAAAAAATTCCAGCAGTAATTGAGCAAAAATACTAGAAGAAGCTGTAATCTGGGAGAATTACTGATCATGAGCCAGAGACAGAGGTTCTTCCACAACTCTGCACCCATATTCATCGTTGCTATCGTTCATTACTCCTTTGAGAGCGCCTCCCTTGTCAGTGACCACATCCTCCTTACGCAGCATGTCCTTGGAAGGATGAGCGAAATCTGCAGGCATATCCGATCTCTTGGGGAAGCTTGTGACAGGAGGGGGCAGGGGAGAGGCTATATGGGCGGGAACAGGGAGGGACGACTCTTCTCTGAGAGTTACAGTGATGAAAGTCATGATAATGGGCCTATATAAGGAACACTCAAAGCGAAATTCTGCATGCTGAGAAGTTTGGTGAATGGGAAGGCTTGAAGACCCATGAGAGACAGGAGGAATTGCACCATCGGGAGGGTCAACCGAAGGGGGAGGGACAGGCTGAGAAAAATGAACAGATTCACGATGGCGGCCTCATCCTCTGAAGCTACGCATGGCCTGAGGCTGGACTTGCACCTCTTTAGCTGAGGAAGACCCTGAATCAGAGCTGGTGGAAGGGCGAAAGTGAGAAGCACGACCCCGACTAGTGCGTCACCGACACCTCATTCTGTGGCAAAGGCGCGACATGGAGGTAGAGGTGGGGTGGTGAAATCTGCAATAAAAGGGGCGGACAGAGAGCTTAGGAGCATAGAGAGGGGATTTGATACCACAAAATCTTTCTAACCAAGCACGAAGAGGGGAAATGACACTGCAGAGATTCGTCATCCAAGCACAGTGAGGGGAATTGGCACCACAAAAGAGACTGTGAGAGAAATGATGCCCCGGAAGTGGCTCAAAACAAGCAAGAAGAGTGCAACGATGGCCAGTGTGCGTACGCGCGCTGGACTCAGCAAAGCCTGGAGGGAAATCACCGCTTAGAGGAAGCGGGAAACCACCACTGGAACCATAGCTATCCAAACCTTCTAGAAAGAAATCCATAGCCGAATGAACATCCATATCAAATTGAAGGAGCGACTAAGCAGGTGGTGTAATGTCTACACGAGCTGGCGAAGTTAAGATCTCATTAATGCATGTAAAGGGGGCCATATGGCCAGCCCACGCGAGCTCCTTCGGGAGACGCGTAGGGACCAATGTCCTATCAGTCCATTCAAACATCCGCATCTAGAGGTGTCATCTAGCATCATTAAATAAGGATTACAATTTTAATTCTAAGTGAAATAGTTTAGGAATGAGGGCTAGACACGGATAAAATAAGATGGAATTGGTAGTTGAACAACAGTAGAAGAGAAAATTGCACAGGTAGTTGAACAGTAGTAGAAGAGACAAATGCATGCTAAAATATTGGGCTTCTAGTTGAAAAAGGCAAAGGAAAAGTTTGCCATATACAAAATTATGAAATTCAATGGGTTATTGTAAGCAGTCCAATTATATAAGAGATTCAAAGCAATCCAGATTCTTGATGTTGTTGGGCCTTTGTTTATAATTTAGGGACTTGAAGAACTATATAAATTAACGCAGGTCCATCTGTTGACAATAATCTACAGCGATTTGCAATACTTCTAGTTACTTTCTATGCCAAATAAATTCTGAAACTAATGAAGATAATGTAATAATAAAAGTGCTAACATAAAAACATAATAGTGCAACGCTAACATTTCTGGTAGAGACAACCAGCATAACATTTTCTTGCAAGTATCTTTTTTTTTTGAATTTTTTAATAAGGAAAAGATAAGATGGGCTAAAAAATTTCTCTTTAATAACTTATCCATTTTTTTAAATTATTTCCTTAATAATCACCTGCAATAAAAATATACAAAACAACCATATATATATATAAGAAACCAGGGAATACCAGAATTAACAAGGATTTATTCAAACGTTCTTAAGGCATGATAGTGTTTCTTGATAGCACATGCTTCTTGGGTATTTACGGCTTATGAATTAAAACCATGGAAGACAACCATATATATACAAAAAACCAGGACTAGTTATATGACACAGCTTCAAAATTGACATCAGAAATGATATGATTTTCACCCCAAAATGTTGGTTGAAATTGGGACAAAACAGGGACAAAACAGGGACAAATTATATAGGGTTCATCTTGAAGTTTCGGTTGATCAATATGGCAGATATATAATTGATGGACTTAAAGAATTATATAAATTAACGCAAGTCCATCTGTTGAAAATAACCTACAGCAATTCGCAATACTTCTAGTTACTTTCTATGCCAAATAAATTCTGAAACTACTGAAAATAATGTCATAATAAAAGTGCTAACAACATAATAGTAAACCAACATAATATTCATCAAAAATTGAAAACACAGTATTATAACCAAACAAAACCCCAAAAAAACTTATATTTGGAAATCTGTATTGATCGTTAAAACTTACTTCTATGAAAATATTGAACATCTGGAAGGTGAAGGAATAATATGCATGCTAATTCGGAAATATTGTGACTGAAAATATTGGTATTCTCAGATTAAAAGACACTATATTGAATATTCTTTTGAAATAAAACTTTGTAAATAGTGTTTTGGAAGATTGAATGAAATCTGTTGTCACCGGTATAAAAGTCTCAAATTGCAGAGCAGTGCTATGCAAACAAAAAACATGATATAGGGATTTCAATTTAAATAAAAACCAAAAGAGAAAAACAAAGAAAGAAAGCAATGGTGGAACACTAACATTTCTGGCAGAGACAACCAGCATAACATTTGCTTGCAAGTCTCAATTCTGTTGTCACTGATATAGAAGTCTCAAATTGCAGAGCAGTGATATGCAAGAGAAAAACATGATATAGGGATTTCAATTTAAATAAAAACCAAAATAGAAAAAGAAAGAAGGAAAGCAATGGTGCAACACTAACATTTCTGGCAGAGACAACTAGCATAACATTTGCTTGCGAGTATCAATTCTATTGTCACTGATATAGAAGTCTCAAATTGTAGAGCAGTGCTATTCAAGAGAAAAACATGATATAGGGATTTAAATTTAAATAAAAACCAAAAGAGAAAAACAAAGAAGGAAAGAAATGGTTCAACGCTAACATTTCTGGCAGAGTCAACCAGCATAAAATTTTCTTGCAAGTCTCATTTTTTTTTTAATTTTGATTAAGAAACACATGTAATTTGATGATGTCTGTGATTGTTGTACATTGGAAATTTGCTGTGTTTTCTGAGGAACTGCTGACTGTGTTTTTGATGGAAGGGATTAGCATGCAAACATCTAAAACTGTGGAGGCAACCCAGAATTAAATGTAGATGGCGTGGTTTTGCCTCATAAAAACGATAGAGGCGATCAATAATTAAAGCACATGCAGCCGAGCCGAACATGCAATGTCACCAGCACAATAAAAAGGTTGACGAACCCAAAAGATAACTAATTCAAAAAAATATACTTATCTCCCTAAATATACATGCACACCTGCTTCACAAAAATAAAATAAAAAGACGGCTACAACGTCCAAAATCACAAAAAAAAACAACTTAAAATAATTCAACATAAATTTACATCTTTTCATTTCTTCTTTTAGTCATGGCACTCTTGCTTTTTAGTAACTCCAATTGTATCTAAAGCACACTCAAACGCATCTTCAAAGAAAATTTTATTGAATATAAATGAGTTCTATTCTCAATTTAAATAGTAGAAAACCCTAAAAATATTAGTGGGAAATCTAACTCTTAATAAAAATGGTGGGAATTCTAAAAATAGCAAGAAATATAAATAGTGATTTCATTGTATAAGAATGAGTTATATTCTCAATTTAAAAAAAATGGACATTAGAAACTCTTAAAAATAATATTGGGAAATCTAAATCATAATCTCATTGAATAGTAATGAGTTTTATTCTCAATTTAAACCAAATTATAAAAAAAAGTTAGGAAACTCCGGAAAACATTAGTGCGAAATCCAAATCCTAATAAATATGGTAGGAATTATAAATCCTTTTTACTCTTATGACATTCTTGAGATGTTTCCACTTGTGCAATTGTGCTTCCAAATATGTGAACTAAACAATAAAACACACCTTAAAATACATGAATCGTGTCTCTCAATGTGTGAAAGAAAAGGTAAACCAACTAGCTATGACATTCTTCTTTTATACATCAGACCCTTGACTATGCCATGAAATCCCCCAAAATATTCTTAAAGCATGGGAGCTCCTCTTCATGCACGAAGCTAGTGGAATATGACAAGTTATCCAAAATTAATCCAAATATGTGATTTGTGCCTTAGGAAATGTGAATTATGGTACGCTAGGTGGAAAAACATGCATAAATATTTGTTGCTTAGTGCCTTTAAATGTGAGATGTTACCACTTGTCAATTGTGCCTCTTGTTGATGATGAAACTGTCACCATAGTTTTGTAAGGATCACTAAGTTTCATTTTGTGTCAACCCAAGGTCATTTCAATTGTCACCTTAGCAATGAATCCTCTTACTTTAGATTAATTATTGAATCCTAGGGGTGTCCTAAAGCACAAATTTATGGGGGACTCTTTTATGTGACTAGATCACTAGCTAGCATTGAAAACCATATTTACATTGTATGGTTCAACATCTTCATGATTCATGTCCTATTGATCACAAATTTTGTATTCATTATTGCTTTCATCACAACACCTACAATAGATATTGATGGTGTTCATAAGCGTATTTGTAGTTGTGATAAGTGGATTAGGGGCTCCCTTATCACAACCCATAACCCCTAATACGTTTACTGCCTTAGCCAAGGGGGGCCCAAGGGTGTACTTGTAGGGGCATTGAGACCAAATTTGGGGGATCATAACATTAGGAAAAGTGGAATGACATAACCAAAATGTTTCTTTGGTGGGGGGTGGGTATCTTATGGTGTCTTGAATGGGCCAAGGGGACACAAGGGTAGCATGTATGTGTAGAAGTCAGAGGTGCAAGCATGGTTTACTAAGATCTATAATCCTAGAATTAGAGAATGAGAAGGGGGCTTCAGACCTAATTTCATAGGGCCTAGGGGACCTAGAGGGAAGGCAGCGAGAGAAATTGATAGGGGAACCCAAAATATTGGTGATAAGGGTCTAGTTACCCTAACCACTTCCCTCTAAACAACTCTGAATTTCTGAGAGTCGCAAGGGTTAGGGATGTTTTCAAAGATGGTTGCCCCTTTTGCTGCCAGTTTACCAATAGGGAAAAGAGTATCTTTGAAGATCAACTGATTTCTTTCAATCCACATTCCCCAAGCAATCAAGAGGGTCATAGTTCTAACTTTGTCATTAGGAGCTTCCTGCCACCATCTTTTCCATGCTTCTGAGAGCAGCTGGCCTTCCTATCTCTGAGGAATATTTGTCATCCTCAGCGTTTCATTCCAAAGGCTGATGGTAAAGGGGCAAGAGAGAAAAACGTGCTGCACTGATTCTTCACTGTCTTTGCACAGAGAGAACCACCCTGGACCAATTTTCCCTTTTTTTTGAAGGAAATCCCAGGTGGGGACTTCCTTATGAAGAATACACCAGAAAAACAATCTTGTCTTAGCCGGCCCTTTTAGCTTCCACAATGGTTTTGACCACCAGACGAGATCCTCCCTCCCATTTTGAGACATCAACCAAGCATAACCCAGCTTAGGGGTATACATACAAGTCTGAGAGTGCACCCACCGCAACTCATAGTTCTTGCCAGATCTATAGTTCTCCCATTCCTCAAACCATCTTTCCTCCAAGAATAGAGCATTCCCATACAGCCATTCTTGTCTCCAAATCGAAGAATTTCCAGATTCAACTACTTGGTTTAGGAAATGCAACCATCTATTATTAAGGTGCTCGATCACGTCTCTCGAGAACACAAAATAACCCATACATCCCACCCAAGGATCTCGACCCAGTCTGACCAATCTCCCATCCCCAGCATTCCAGGCCAAACCTTGTTCAATAATTTTTACAGCTGCCACCAAAGCCTTCCACACCACCGACGAATTCTTGAACAATTTTTGAGGCAGTCTGAGCCAGACCAGAGTTGGCATAGGGTCTATGTATTTCCTTCTTGTTACAGAAGTCCAAAGGTTCTTCAGAGTGATTAGTCTCCAAGCTAGTTTCGCCGCTAGAGACCTTGAGAATGGAAAGAGGTCCTTTATTCCCCAGCCATCCCAACATTTTGGTCTCACTAATTTTTCCCATGCAACCCAAGGGGTTATGTGTTCCGACTTGGAGCCTGCCCATAGGAATCTGCTACAGATTTTGTTGATCTTCATCATAATAATTTTTGGCACCCAAATGAGGCTAGCCCAGTAAACCGGAATTTCCATCACCACAGTTTTGATTAGAACCAACCTCCCTACTCTGGACAACCATTTGAAACTCCAATGATTCATCTTTTTCTCAATTTTAGGTAAGAGCCATTTCCAATCTTGAATCCGATAATTATCTGGCTTAAGAAAGAAGCCCAGATACTTAAAGAAGTCATGTAGAGTTTTAACTTCAAAGTGAAGGTAGTATTTTATTCTGTCCACTTCCACCCTTGAGAGCCCTGCAGTGGTCAGGGAAGATTTTTGGCCATTTATACTTAGTCCAGTCGCTTTTTTAAAAAGGTTTAGGATCTTCTTTAAAAACCGACAATATTTTATACTCGTGCTACTAAACAGCAAGATGTCATCTACAAAGAGGAGATGTGTTACCTAGATATTGACCGTTACTTCAATACCTTTGAGCTCCCCTTGTCTCTTAGCCTCGTGAATCATTAAACTGATGCCTTCAACAGCCAATAGAAAAATAAGGGGGGAGAGAGGGCACCCTTGACGAAGGCCCCTTTGTGGGTTGAAGAAATGAGAGGTTGCACCATTTACAAGGACAACGATCGACGAAGAAGTGACACAGCCCATAATCCATCTTACAAAATCATATCTGAAGCCAAGATGCGACAACAAGAGTCTTAAAAACATCCAGCTGATCCTATCATAGGCCTTAGAGAGGTCAATTTTTACTATAGCTCCTTTTTTCCCACTCATTTTGAGGCTGTGGAGGGTTTCTTGAGCTACTCCCACTGGTTCATGGATTTGCCTTCCATCCAAAAAGGCAAATTTCTCAGCAAAAATGTTCTTGGAGAGAAAGGGTTTCAACTTGGAGGCAATATCTTTAGCAATAATCTTGTGGTATTAAAGGAAACAAGAATGAGAGTTAAAAAAGTGGCATTGAAATGCTAATAGATAGAGCCAGAAACCCTAGACTCTTCAATAACTGCAACCTGCTCATCTCCAAACGATTCAAAGAAATGTAGGAAAAATTCTACTATCTTGAACGAGGGGGAGGGGGGAGATATCTTATGGTGTCTTGAACGGGCCAAGGGGACGCAAGGGTAGCATGTATGTGTAGAAGTCATAGGTGAAAACATGGTTTACTAAGATCTATAATCCTAGCATTAGACAATGAGAAGGGGGCTTCGGACCTAATTTCATAGGGCCTAGGGGACCTAGAGGGAAGGCAGCGAGAGAAATTGATAGGGAAACCAAAAATAGTGGTGATAAGGGGATTAAGAGTCCAATTATCACAAAACATAAGCCCTTAACCCATAACCACTAAATTCCCTATCCCCTTAACCCCCAATCCATATTTCCTTAACCCCTACACTCATAAATCATAACCCATAAACCCCTTCATTCATTAAATCTTATGACATTAACCCCTAACCTATATTAATCCATGAACATCCTAAGCCATAAATCCTTATCCTCTTAACATGTGACCCTTAACCCCTAATCACCTTAACTACTAACCCCTTAACCACTAACACCTAAATCTCCTAAATATTGAGTCCTTAACTGCTAAATCCTTTGACCCTAAATCCCTTTGGCCCTTGACGCTTGACCCTTGAAGCCCTTAACCACTAAGTATCCAAAGCCGAAAACAACACCCCAAACCAGCAAATTGACCTCCTAGGAGAATCCTTCATCTCTAATTCAGCATATTAGAAACATTATTTGATTCTTAGAGAACTAGGTACTAGTTACAAGGATATGTGTTTGTGGGTAATTCCATTATTATCATGTATACCAAATGTAGACAATTGGATAATTTGCAAAGCCTCGATTTGAATTACTCACAATATCTACACTTCATCACGTTGAGATGGAGCTTGTAGTGTTCTCTCACATAAGGAATTGTAAATGAAAAGGAGCAAGCTCCCATTACAGGGAGGGTTTAAAGAGTTTAAAGAAGAGTAGGGTTAAGGAGATAAGAGTGGGAGCGCAATCCCGGTTACTTAAAACCTTTTTTCCAAAATTTCCTACTATGTTTCTGGCATAATTTTTCCCTATCCTATTGACTACAAATTTTTTATTCATTATTTCTTTCATCACAACACCTACAATAGATATTGATGGTGTTCATAAGCCTATTTATAGTTTTGATAAGTGGATTAGGGGCTCCCTTATCACAACCCATAACCCCTAATACGTTTACTCCCTTATCCAAGGGGACCCAAGGGTGTACTTGTAGGGGCATTGAGACCAAATTTGGGGGGTCATAACAATAGGAAAAGTGGAATGACATAACAAAAAAGTTTCTGTGGGGGATATCTTATGGTGTCTTGAATAGCCCAAGGGGACACAAGAGTAGCATGTATGTGTAGAAGTCAGAGGTGCAAGCATGGTTTACTAAGATCTATAATCCTAGCATTAGAGAATGAGAAGGGGGCTTAAGACCTAATTTCATAGGGCCTAGGGGACCTAGAGGGAAGGCAACGAGAGAAATTGATAAGGGAACCCAAAATAATGGTGATAAGGGGATTAGGAGTCCAATTATCACAAAACATAAGCCCTTAATCCATAACCACTAAATTCCCCACCCCCTTAACCCACAATCCATATTCCCTTAACCCCTGCACTCATAAATCATAACCCATATACCCCTTCATTCATTAAATCTTATGACATTAACCCCTAACCTATATTAATCCATGCACCTCCTAAGCCATAAATCCTTATCCTCTTAACCTGTGACCATTAACCCCTAACCCTTCACCCCTAAACACCTTAACTACTAACCCCTTAACAACTAAAAGTACAACACCCCAAACCAGCAAATTGACCTCCCAGGAGAATCCTTCATCTCTAACTGAGCATATTAGAAACATTAATTGTTTCTTAGAGAACTAGGTATTGGTTACAAGGATATATGTTTGTGGGTAATGCCATTATTATCATGTATAAAAAATGTAGACAATTGGATAATTTGCAAAGCCTCATTTTGAATTTCTCACAATATCTACACTTCATCATGTTGAGATGGGTCTTGTAGTTTTCTCTCACATAAGAAGTTGTAAATGTAAAGGAGCAAGCTCCCATTAGAGGGCTTCTATGTGTGGGAGTGTTGGAGGCAGAGTGGTTTCTGGTATTCCATCGAGTTTTTTCACAAATTTTGTCATGGTTGGGCGTGATTGTGGAGGTCCCATTGAGGAAACAAAAGAGACAAAAGCGATTGCAGATTCATCATGAGGAGGCTGTGCATCATTTTGAGGAGAAGTAGGGGGTGGTTCCCTATCGATATTGAACTTTGGGGGGCCATGGTGGTGGAGGGCCGAGTCATAATTTCAAACACCAACCTAGATGAAGCAGCACGCACGAGCTCCTGTGTAAAAATTATATTCCCTAATATAATTTTTATTGATGCTCTAATTAAACTAACATTAAACTAAAATTATTACTTTATGGGTCTTTGACATCATTAAATATTAAATATAACTTCTATTTGAAATGAACTTCTGTTTTTGAAATAAAAATAAAGCTTAATGAAAACCAAAAATACTAGATGACCTCCTTTTACTCAAATAAAAATAAAACTTAATGAAAACCAAAGCCAACATAGCAATTTCTTTATAATTTTTTACTACCTATTAAATTCTAATTTGGCCGCTAGTCTAAACTCTAATAAACCTATTAAAATTTATTCCTAGATGTGAAATGACCTCTTTTGCTCAAATAAAAATACTAGATGACCTCCTTTTGCTTAAATAAAATTAGAGCTTTATGAAAATCAAAACGACTATTACAATTGCTTTATAAGATTATGGTACCTCTTAAAATTTAATTTCGAGCGGCTTCTGAAAATTTAATTTCGGTGGCTTCTTAAAATTTAATTTCGGGCGGCTATTTTTCCTTGGCCAGGTTTAGGATAGAGTTCGGTGATCTTTAACAATCTTTATGATTTTAGCGCAAATGCCATACCCTTCTATTCCTCACTGCACTCTAGATTTGACGATATTTTTAACATGATTTTATTATATCAGATATGGTTTAACTCTTTTTCCAGCTTTAATTGAGATATTATTCCCCTGATTTGGGGGTTTCTCTGCAATTCAGAGCAAACAACATGTGTTATGTTGCCAGTATATGGAGATAAAATTGCAACCTTCGACAACTCAGAGAGGGAGAGTGTGTATTGATAAGTTCTAAAGGTATTTTCCTGATATCTATGATTTTTATTGTTAAAATTTCAATATATCTAAACTTGTATATAGAATTATGTAGAAGGCAACGGTAGGGTCGACAAGATTTTATAAAATCAATCATATTTTTTTTTCGTGCTTAGCAAGACCAGGAACTCCTTAGAGCTGCTCCCATACAGTAATTTTCCCTTACTTTTGTTTTAGGAATTAGTCCTTACGACCCCTCCACCAAGCCTAATACAGACATGCATTATCGTTGTAATAACTACAGTGCCTGAGACTCTCTTAAACAATAAATATGCCACCCCTTTTGGTACCAAAACAACCCTACTATCAATGTATTTACTGATCCAGGTGGATATTGGTGGTCACCCGCCTATTCCACTTGGGGCTCCACCATTGTCTCTTTCATTTTTTCAGTTTCGGCATAGTTTACTATTTTTAGCAGTTTTTCGGGTCCTAAACTTCCGGAGCCATTTTGAGGCCCTAAACGACGTTTTTTGGGAAAATGGAGAGCAACTTGTGTCCATGGGCCGATGTTGCTCATTCCAAATTTGTAGTCCCCGGATAGATCTTTCTAACGAGGTATGGTACGCGTGAAACGGAGATTGTATGCCAAAGTTACGGCACTGGGAAGTTGAAACACCAATTTACCCAAACGGGGCCCATAGTTTTGGCGCTTCATCTCCTAGGGTTAGGGTTTTGGCTGTTTAGGATTTCCCATTGTTTCTAAATAATAAATAGGCCCTCGAGCCTCATTGTAACTCAGTTCAGAGGCCTGTAGCCACCAAATCTCTTCTCAGAGATAGCTACGAGCGCCCTAGCTAGTTTTATTTCCATTCTGTCTGTAAGCAAATTTCAGTTCTTTGGTCTTAATGAAATGAAGTATTATTTCTATTGCATATTTTTGTTTATATGTTTATTCTGTTGCATTCCTGCATAAATCCAGATCAGTGGTATCAGAGCGGTCTGCTTTTTCTCGATCCTTCTTTGCATGTCCCCAACAAGGTCGGGGTATAAGGAGCTAGGGCTCGATCTGGTGGAACCTTTGCAAGATCAGCCTCGCAAACCTCGATGGACGCCCATGGGGGACGAAAAGAAAGATGAGGGAGCAGGAGATCCTATCAAAATATTGCTCGAGGAGGCCCTCGAGAAACAAAGGAACGCGATGATGGATAACTTTGCTCAGATCCTTCAACGGATACCCACCGGTGGCGCATCTGCATCCAGCAGCCACTCTGGAGGTGCGACTCCTTTTAAGGTACAAGTAAATTCTGACATTCCCATATTTGAGGTTCAAATAGACATAGATGCCGTAGATATATGGTTGAATCTGTTAGAAGGATATTTCTCAGTTCATGACTTTTCAAACCGGGAGAAGATTATTTTTGCACTCCTCAAAGCTACCCCCCATGTTAAGGACTGGTGGGAAACCTACTGTGAGAACAAGGACCAGATGGAACCCTCTCTATTCTCAGCTATACCAACTTGGAATTCTTTCCGAGATGTCGTCAAGGAACAGTACTATCCTGTGGGGAGCTATGAGGACAAGTACATACAATGGACCACAGTGCGACAACAAAGGGATCAAGATGTGCATGAGCTGACGAATCTATTCCATACCCTGCACACAAAGTTGGGTATCAAAGATTCAGAGAAACATCTCGTGCTAAAGTATCGCAGCTGTCTGCACAGATACATTCAAGAGGAAATGGAGTTCCTCGACATCTCCTTGCTTGGTACTGCATACCAGTATGCTACCAAGATTGAGCAGAAAGTCAAGCAGAAGAAGCGAGACTTTGGATCTGCGAATCAAAAGCAAGGGAAAGGTGCTTCTAAACCACAGAACAAAGGACAGAGCCAAGGCATGGCAGCTAAAGACAACTCATCGAAGCCACAAGAAAATAACAACACCGCAAAGCCAAAGAAGGACATGGGAAAGTGGTGTAAGTTCCATAAGAGCTCCACTCACAACACAAGTGAGTGTCGGGCCAAGCAGTCGCTAGTGGCTGAGATCAGGGCTTTTGAGTCAGATGCATGCTCGGACTCCGAATCAGAACCTGAAAAGGGGAATGAAAAAGGGAAACAGATTATTAATGTGGAGCCCAATGCCACTGTTGCCACTACAAAGATCCAGAAGGAGGAACCGGAAGATCCAGAGGAGGAGGAACGTCTCTTCCACTCCCAGATGTGGGTAAAGGGCTCCCAGGTACAGTTCATTGTTGACAATGGGAGCCAAAAGAACCTCATTTCAGCAGACGATGTGAAGCAGTTGGGCTTACCGACCACAGCTCACCCACATCCATACACCATCGGATGGCTTCACCAAGGACGAGATCTCCGCGTCAGCCGACAGTGTCACCTTCCCTATAGCATAAAGCCTTTCACGGATGAGGTATTATGTGACGTTGCTCCTATTGATGTTTTTGATGTATTATTAGGACAAACATACTTTTGGAAGCGTCATGCTGTGTATGAGTCTCGACCTCGTGTTGTTATTGTTACTTTGGGAAATAAGTTGTACAGGATACCAGAGGTACCACCTCCTGCCGCTATCTCTTCGGTTACTGCAAAACAATGCAGTAAGCTCATTTCCCAAACTAGGAAATTCGTTTTCCTGATGATCCGCCCCCAGGGCAAGAAGAAGACTGTGGCCACGGCCTCCAGACAGGGCTCCTCTACACAAAAACAACAGATGGATAAGGTTGGGGAGGAGTACGGAGACATATTCAACTCACCCACAGGGGTTCCTCTGCACTGTCAGGTCAAGCACCCGATTGATCTGACCATAGGTGCATCGCTACCTAATGGACCGATATATCGGCGGTCTGTTTTGGAGAATGATGAAATCAAGAGGCAGATTCAAGAGCTGTTGTAGAAAGGTCACATCAGACCAAGTTCATCACCCTGTGGGAGCCCGATCATGTTGGTACAGAAGAAGGATGGGACGTGGAGACTCTGTATTGACTATCGTACGTTGAACAAGATCACTGTCCGGAATAGGTACCCAATCCCATGGATTGATGACCTTCTGGACCAACTCAAAGGTGCAAAATATTTCAGCAAGATCGACCTGAAGTCTGGGTATCACCAGGTACCAATTGAACCCTCCGATGTGTGGAAGACTGCCTTCAAAGCCAAGGAAGGCCTTTTCGAATGGGTGGTCATGCCTTTCGGGTTGACGAATGCTCCCGCCACCTTCATGAGGATGATGGATGACATCTTGCGGCCATTCACCAACTCATTTGTAGTGGTGTACTTGGATGACATTCTGATCTTCAGCCAGACTTGGGAAGAACACCTTCACCACATCCGACAAGTCCTCCAAACATTGCGGCAACACAAGTTGTGTGCCAAGTTGGAGAAGTGCACTTTTGGCATGACCCAGGTTCAATATCTGGGATACATTATTGATGAAAGGGGGGTGCATGTGGATCCAGCCAAGATCCAAGTCATTCGGGATTGGCCGGCCCCAACCACTATAACAGAGCTTCGCAGCTTTCTGGGTCTTGCTAATTTCTATCGGAGGTTCGTGTTGGGATTCTCTCATATCACTTGGCCCTTGAGTCAAGTCACCAAGGGAGGAGCGAGAGAAAAAATTTTTTGGTCGGAACCTCAACAGAAGGCGTTCACAGAACTGAAAAACCGCCTCTGTTCTGCCCCAGTGCTCACTTTACCAAACTTGCAACAGCCATTTGAGATCGAGACAGATGCCTCTGACTATGCTATTGGGGCAGTTCTTACTCAACAGGGACATCCAGTGGCATTTCATAGTGAGACATTGTCTGACACAGTTCGCAAGTACCCCACATATGACAAAAGAAATGTACTCCATTGTGCAAGCTTGTCGACAATGGAAGCATTACATTTTGGGGAAGGAAACAATCATCCATACAGACCACAGGCCCCTGCAGTTCATACGGACACAAGGGAAGTTGCAGAATGATCGCCATCAGAAGTGGTCTACATATCTGCAACAGTTTCATTTGAACATCAAGTATAAGAAGGGTAGCACCAATCATGTTGCGGACTGCCTCAGCCGACCACCGATCGTGGCGCTCACCACTGTGCTCAACTCTTGTGGGCACGAGACTTCTGATTGGCCGCTTCTCTATGAGAGTGACCCGGAATTCGGCCAAACTTACAAGGCACTCTTGGGGGGTACGCAAGTTCCAAATTTTCACCTCCAAGATGCACTTTTATGTCACATGGGACACCTTTGTGTTCCTTCAAGCAAGCGTGCCAAGATGATATGGGAAGCACACTACAGTCGAGTCGCTGGGCATTTCGGGATTGAGAAAACAGTAGCAATCCTGCAGAATTATTTCTACTGGCTGAACCTTCGAAAGGATGTCGAGAAGCACATCAGATCCTGCACTGCTTGTGCCATTGCCAAATTGTCCATCAAGAAGAAAGGCCTATATACTCCTCTACCTACCCCTAGTCGACCTTGGGAATCCATCTCCATGGCTTACATGTTAGGCCTGCCTTATACTAAGTAGGGAAATGACTGTGTTTTCGTGGTCGTTGATAGATTCTCGAAGATGGCCATTATGGCGGCCTGCAAGAAGAATATCACAGCAGAAGCCACTGCTAAACTCTTCTTTGAACGAGTGTGGGTGCACTTTGGGATCCCACAGTCTATCATATCAGATCGGGATAGCAGGTTTCTCAGCACATTTTGGTCCAGCCTCTGGTCGATGTTGGATACCAAGCTCACCAAGTCCACAGCTTTCCATCCCCAAACAGATGGCCAGACAGAGGTCGTCAACAGAATGATTGTACACATTCTGCGCATGTACAATTCAAAGCATCCACACACATGGGACGAGAGCCTCCCCTATGTACAACATAGTTATAATCGGGCTCTCCACTGTTCAATCGGCCATATCCCCTTTCAGGTGGGCTTGGGATTCCAGCCACTATGTCCCATTGACGTAGCCATGCCATTTGCAGCTGCTCAGGCCAATTCAGATCATGTCCAGTCTGAAGTTGACAAAGAAACTAGCTTCATCGAGCGCATTCAACACATCCTCCAATAGGTTCATGACATATTGGACAGAGCCAATGCCAAGTACAAGCAACGCCATGATCAACACCGGGTGCCACACAACTTACAGGTGGGCGACAAAGTATGGCTACATTTCCAGAAGGAGCGCCTCACTGGACCCCACTGCAAGCTTCGCCAGTTCTGATACGGGCCGTACACCATCACCAAGGCTGTAGGGAACAATGCCTTCGAGCTAAGTATTCCACCATTCCTTGGTCTGCACCCAGTCTTCAATGTGGATCGCCTTCGTCCTTACTTCCCACCTCTACTGGACACCTCGGACATTGCAGAACAACTCACACCAACAGAGTTAAATCCAGACTGCATGGAACAGGCGACCACAGATTGTATCATGGACATTCATATCAAGAACACTCGCCAACAGAAGATCCAATTATATCGGGTTGTCAAAGCTGGCCAACTCCTGCACCAAGGAAAGTGGTTCACTAGGGACCAAGTTCTGCAGAAATTTCCTCATCTCATGGAGGAACTTAACGCAATGGGGATCATTGATTCTTAAGGGGGGAGGAATGATCCAGGTGGATATTGGTGGTCACCCACCTATTCCACTTGGGGCTCTGCCATTGTCTCTTTCAGTTTTTCAGTTTCGGCACAGTTTACTATTTTTAACAGTTTTTCGGGTCCTAAACTTCCGGAGCCATTTTGAGGCCCTAAACGATGTTTTTTGGGAAAACAGAGAGAAAAATGGGTCCATGGACTGATGTTGTTCATTCCAAATTTGTAGTCCTCGGATAGATATTTCTAACGAGGTATGGTACGTGTCAAACAGAGATCGTATGCCAAAGTTACGCCCTTGGGAAGTTGAAACACCAATTTACCCAAACGGGGCCCATAGTTTTGGCGCTTCATCTCCTAGGGTTAGGGTTTTGGCTGTTTAGGATTTCCCATTGTTTCTAAATAATAAATAGGCCCTTGAGCCTCATTGTAACTCAGTTTAGAGGCTTGTAGCCATCACATATCTTCTCAGAGATAGCTACCAGCGCCCTAGCTAGTTTTATTTCCATTTTGTCTGTAAGCAAATTTCAGTTCTTTGGTATTAATGAAATGAAGTATTATTTCCACTGCATCGCTGTATTTATGTTTATATGTTTATTCTATTGTGTTCCTGCATAAATTCGGATCATTTACGCAGCTACTCCTCAGCCCTGTTATATCTTCTAATTTGACCTCAAAAAAGTCATTTCAGGCTTCAGTCTTCTCTTCTTAAAGCTGTGGCTTACATCAGAAGGTGTTTTACTCCTAAATATTTTTGCTTGGATGTTATCTTAGCGTCTCTCACCTTCTATTTATACACAATATAAAGGCTTCATTTGGGTGTCCACATTGGCTTGACAAGTTGTCACATGGCTTATTAACATCAAGCCAACCTAGACTCTTCTTTAGATGAACCTTTTGCTCCTTGATCTAGACACCCACAACTCCCTCTGATTTGCTTCGCTGACCACACTCTGATTCACTATCCCTTAAAGTAGCTCAGATGCTCTCTGATACCATGTTGCTTTTCCACAATCTTGGGTCTAGGATAGTGTCTTAAAATATTTCACGCTACCAAACCAATAATCACAATGATACTACTTTGCACAAAAAAATATAAATAGCAGTAAATCTACCAATGCAAAAAATATAGAAAACTTCTTACAATTTTTAACCCAACTTCATTATATTAATCAACATATGATGCAACAGTATAGGGATCCCGTACCAAGGATAGTGGCCTTCATACACCCATTGATACAAGATACAAAACTGGGTTTGGTGTCAGTCCATCGACAACCAATCTGCTCGTTTGTGAGCAATTCTCAATCTTCTCATTGCTGCTCCTCAGTTACTTAGGGACTTCAAACCACTATGGTCTTCCTGTGCTGCACCGATGAAGGCCAACATAGGGCATGAAAGGCTACCACCTATTGCTGCAAGATGTCTATATCCCACAATGAACACAGCCTAGAAGGACTGCACATCATCTGCTATAGAAGTTCTCTACACACAAGTCTAGGGCTACACAAAACTGCTCCTATTTGATCAGACGCTTGACCTCTAGCAACCACCGAGATCCATAAAGATGGTGCACACCGGGCCCCAACATGGGTACTATCACACTATCCTCCAACATACCATAAATGCACAATCCACGTTCACTTGGCCCACTCTCACGTTTCCCTCCAGCAGACCACGAGTGACCAATACTTGTTGTAGCATCTACCTCTGGCTAGGGCATCCTCACACTTAGGAAATCCTCCTCGTGGCTACCAAGAAACTTCTCTAACAGTCCTGTCCTAGGACACCCATTACTTCATTGCAATATTTGGTCCTAGTTGGTGTTTCTTAACACCCAAGAGAACCCCAACACATGGCTCCCACGGGTTGCATATGAATTTGATCCTATCACCAATTATTACACTAGTTCGGGCTTCTAACCAACACGTTAGCCCTCCCTTCTTTGCTTCCACAGGATATACTAAAATGTTCCAACTGTCCAAAATAGGACCAATAATTTAACTCAAAAACATACCTTCTCATGTGTTGGTACCCTGTTGTATTCTACAATCTGGTTAGGGCTTAGCCACAATCCATGTCAGCCCTCTCAACACGTGCTAACAATCATTTCTATCAATGTGGCTTGCCTTAACCCTATAGTTTCTCCCCTACGCTGATTGTCCCTTAGTTATGTTGTAGGAATTAGGGCATCATTCAATTCTGAGTACACAGAACTCCAAGGCCATTAGGCCTTCTATGACATTATGATATGTTGCCTTGTTGACTAGACAAACTCACTAGACAGTTCCTAAACAGTTGAAGCTTGCATGACAAATTCTGTTTTCTGGTTTGAGCGTTGCTAGACATACAATTTTTGCAATCTACAGATTTGTTCTACATGCCCAAAATAATATCTTCTTTGCAACAGAAAGGTGTGCAATCCATAGTAGGTATTTGATACATACCTTGTCAAAACATGGACTGTGATTTGCGCCAACCACTCCCTAATATAGTAGCATATGCTTCCATTCTATCAATGTACCAATTTTAGATATCTCCAGTACTACTGCCCTCATCAGAATACTTACTAATGATCTAATCGTGAATTGCCAAGTGTGTCCACCTTTTGTTGTACAAGGTCTTTTATGACAACAAGTCTAGGTCACCTTATCACCTTCGCACATCGTAAAGATGACAAGCACATGAGCCAAACACTGCCCCATA
This sequence comes from Pinus albicaulis, assembly GCA_034641835.2. Taxonomy (NCBI): domain Eukaryota; kingdom Viridiplantae; phylum Streptophyta; class Pinopsida; order Pinales; family Pinaceae; genus Pinus; species Pinus albicaulis. The sequence goes on along the minus strand of JAXQQM020061286.1, from coordinate 199,934 downwards.
AATAATGGACCCAACACACCTCCACAAGACACTGCTGTAATACAGTTTCCACTGTTAGATAGGGCACGTACTGCAGCCCCAGTTTCATCACATAGTCAGCGAACAAACCCTTCTATAGTTGCAGTTTACCTAAGAGGGGTTCCTTCAATGCCATACTGCCTCCATAGGTTGCTTTCCACTCTTTGGAAACCCTCTAATTTGACCGAGCTGTGTGCCATGCCCTGTGGCCTAGCACCACAACTTCAAATCATGCCCAAGCCTGCTCAAAGAAGGCGACTTCCTTCTGTTGTCGTTCAGGACCTTCAAACAATATTTAGACCCTTAAATATGCCCAGACATTGCTTCAGATCTAGTGGTTGTCATCCTGTGACGGATCAGTCTTCTTCCTTGGCTTCCACATGTTGCTAGATAACTGATGCAAATATGACCCTAAACTAGGATCCAACATACATTAAGATGCACCAAAAATGCATACTTCAGCTCCTTTTTTTAGGGTCTGCTCCACGCTGCAAATCTGGACTGGTTAGGGCACGAACCATAGTCCCTAACACCCTTTAATTTTGGCCCATAAACTCTCCTTAGAGCTGTGTCTATCTCTTCCTTGAAGGTCGTGACACTTAGCTGTAGGTCTGAGTTGTTTCTAGCCCTTAAGCAGTCCTCAAACCTCCTTAATCTCTGCGGTGGGCTTCAGTGAAACCTCACAGGCCTTCGGCACTCTTGTTTATAGACAAACCACCCATCAAATAGTCCATAGAGACGTCTTTCCTACCTCGACCCTCTGAAAATTCCATCGGCCCTCCTAAATTGACCCTAAAACAATCATCTATGCTTCCATATTCTTGAACTTCATTTGTTGCGGCTAAGACAGAGACTTAGTCTCTCCTCCATGAGCTATTCACTTGTGATTATGTTTCATAATGGATCAATAGATCAGATATTTGCAATTCAACACAAATTAGGCATTGTCTTCCCCATAAAGCTCTGATACCATGTTAATTTCTGAACATGTTCTATGCCATTTCAGATTAGGGCACACAATACAGAAGGAGATAGAACATATTAATAGATCGATGGAAGACAAGCCAAAATAGAGATAATGAATGGTGGCATTACGGTGATCAGCAGGGTGCTTCTACCAGCAAAGTCTCCAATAGGTCATTCAGCCAAGCATGTCACACATAACCCCAGAATAACTCAAACAAAGAACACTCCATAAATACGCAGCACCAAGAATGCAAATCCATCGCTATCAAGAGAGAATAAAATCCTCCACACAATGTGTGTCTAATGAACTCCAAGTATCTCCATTATATAGGCATCTTTGGGGGTGTGTGACACGCCCTTTAAGACATTTAAGTCTATATTATATTCAAGGCTGACCTAGCACATAAGTGGAATAAATTCGAAGTCCCTTTTAATTAGGGACCTCCAACAACAGTGGTGAGACACCTAGTTGCTCATGAAGAATTCCTGTCCTCGATGTCATGGATTTTGATATTGAGGAATCTCCAACCTTTTATATTTATAGGGCACATATCATCCATCACTTTCATCCTGAGTCATGTCAGCTATCAGAAAGTGATTCATCAGACTTCCTTATCTAGTCCACTGTTATGCCATGCTACTTTTCTTGGAGTACTCCACCAAGGGTCAAGCCCTCCAATCTGTATCCAAACTCATCAGAGACAACGTGGCTAGTCTGTGTGAAAGTGCATCAGCTACCACGTTTTTCTTCCCCTTGACATACTCAATGTCAAAGTCATAAGCTGGATCTTGCTGATCCACTTCTGCTGCCTCTCCTGTAGCTGTTTCTGCTCCAAAAAGAACTTGAGGCTGTTGTGATCAGTCCTCACCCTGAACCTGTTACCCACTAAGTACTGCTAGAATTTGGCCAATGCATGCATAATGGCCAGCATCTCCTTGTCGTATATAAGATAACCGCTCATGAGGAAGGAGCTTCAAGCTCTCATAGGCTATAGGGTGGTCTCCTTGTATCAAAACTGCGTCGATCCCCTCTCCCGATGCATCACACTCTAAAACAAAAGGCTGCGTAAAATATGGCAACGCAAGCAGTGGGTAGCTACTCATAACCTCCTTGAGCCTGTCAGAGGCCCGCTGCACTGTATCTGTCCAACTGAATGCCCCCTTTTTTTTCAAATATGTAAGGGGAACAACAAGCTGAGAGAAACTCTTGACGAACTTCCTGTAATAAGTGCAGATACCAACAAATCCTCGAAGTTTCGTCATGTTTCTTCGCTCTGGCCAATCTCTGATGCCCCTGATCTTTTCCTTGTGGACCGTCACATCTTCCACTCCTATGATGTGACCCAAATAAAACATCTCCGTCAACCCAAACTCACACTTGGAGAGCTTAGCATAGAACTGTTGCTCCTCCAAGATATGTAGCATTTCCTCTATATGCTGGAGATGCTCCTCCCAAGTACTGCTATATATCAGTATATCATCGAAAAATACCAACACAAACTTCCACAGATGACTATGGAAGATATGGTTCATGCATGACTGGAAAGTAGCTAGGGCATTGGTTAGCTCGAAATGCATAACCAAGAACTCAAAGTGGCCATAATGGCACCTAAAACTGGTCTTGGGAATGTCCTGTTCCCTCACATGAATCTGGTGGTACCGAGATCTCAAGTCGATCTTTGAGAAGAACTGTGCTCCTCTCAACTCATCCATTAGCTCATCTATCCGCGGTATGGGGTACCTGTTCTTCATGGTCATCTTATTCAGGGCCCTGTAATCAATGCATATTCTCAATGTGTTGTCCTTCTTCTTCACCAACACGATCGAAGAAGCAAAAGGACTGGTGTTAGGACGAATGTGTCCAAGAGCCAACAACTCCTGGATGGCCCGCTCAATATCATCCCGATAGGCTTTGGGGTGCCTATAGGGTGTGGTAATAATGGCCTGGATGCCCTACTCTAGATCAATAGTATGCTCAAACCCCTGATCTGGTGGCTGTCCTGACGGTATCTCCCCAAACACCGTATCATATCTTTCAAGGATGGCCCGTATATCTGGATGAACTATTTGCCCAGTAGTCCCTGCCTCTGATGCCCGCAACTCAACTACCCACTCTATGTCTCCCTTATGGAAGTCTTCCTCCATCCGGTGAGCTGAAATAGTCTTGGGTGGGTAAGTGTGTATCCCACGTATCTTCTCATGCTTCCCGGTCTTCTTATCATCCCACTCCATCTGCAAGGCCTCCCAATCTGTGGTTACCTTCCCCAAAGTAATCAGCCACTGAACACTGAGAATCCATTGAAGCTTTTTGTCGGAATGCCTCTCCGCTCAACCATCTATGCATTGATGAAGTTGTGGGTTGCCCCATTGTCTACCAAAACTGAAACTCGCTACCCCTGTATTGTCCCTCAGACACGCAGCGTCAAATACTTGGGTACTCCTCGCAATGTTGCAAGGGTTCCCTTGTGGGTGCAAAAGTTTCACCTCCTACTCCAGGAGGTGGAGGTGGAAAATGGTTCTGCGCTGTCTGACTTTCTCCTGCCTCTCCATCCTCATACTCATCCTCTTCCCTGCTGCTCTCGGAGAAGACCTCGATTAAATGTGCTTTTCCCACAACACATATGTGTCCTGGTGCCCACGACTCCTGACAGGTAAATCACAACCCATTCTTATTCAAATCCCTTCTAGCATCATCATCTAGCTGTACCCTACCCTGATTCCCCTTTGGAGGCGGAATCCTCACATCCTTCCCCTTTGGCTCGAAATCATGTCTCTAGGGGCAAGGTGTCCTAGTCCTGGGTAAGGCATCCTGCAAATCCCAGGTCCTGCTAATGGCGTCCTGGAGTGTGACTGGTCTAGTGGATCTGACTAGACCTCGAAGTGGCTCTGGTAACTCCTCAACAAACATGTAGATCATCTGTGCTGTGGATAGATCTGGCACCATCACTGAAACCCTCAGGAAATCTGCAATATATGTCTCCAGGCTCCCGTTCTGTTTAAGCCTTGTCAGCTCAACAAAATGCTCCTTCGGATCCCTCCAGTCAAATCTCTCTATCATTATCTGGGTGAAATCGACATATGTGTTCACTGTCGAATGCCCGAGTGTCACCATCCCATGGAACCACCAGTCCTTGGCCTCACCATCCAAATGCAGCGTAGCCACCTTAATGGCCTCCGACTCTGCCATCTGGTTAAGCTAGAAATATATATCCAGCTTCTCCACCCAAGACTTTGTCGAACTGTTTGATGAGCCATCAAACGTTGGAAAATGGAATCGGCTCGCTGTACGTTGTGTGTCCCCATCATGATAATGTCGGTGCCCTCTGTGATGATCGTGGGGTCTACTGTCCCGCTGAAGCTGAACAAAATCTCTGAATGAAAGGGCATCCCTGAACTCTTGCCCATATGCCTGGTACTCAGCAAAATAGTCGCCCATGTGACCAAGCTCTGGCTCATGTTATACTCCTTACCCTGTGTTTGCACCCAAAAAGGTGGGCATAGTGGAACATGTGGGTGCATGTGATGCCTGGTGCGGAGTGGCATCCCGCTCCAGAAAATGATAGGATGTGCCCGACCCCTCGCCAACATGGAAACCCCTTGGGGTTTCACGCTGTCTAGCCTCAACAGCAGTGAATCTCTGACCCATCACCTCAATCTATCTCGCCAGATCCTGCACTAATTTGAGGAGTGCCTCCCCAAACTGTTTTGCCTCACTATCATCTGCCATTGGCTTTTTCTGTTCTGCGTCCACCACCCTAGCACAGTCACCCTCTCCGTAGGTGTTCTCAAACCTATGCTCAATATCTCTATACTTCCTACCTATGTAGCAGATGTAGGGTTTCTCCTCCGGTGTCATAGACAACTAGCTCCATAGGCTGAGCCAGATCTATGCTCTGATACCACTGTAATATCCCATTTCAGGGAAATCTCTAAAACAGAAGCAAACTCCAACCAGAGATGGACTAGGTGGGAATTTACCAAATATTTCACCTCTAAAAAGAGGGTGAGATCTGGAGGCTATTTGGCCCTTTCCAGACTCTGTCTAAGAGTATGGAGAAAACACACCAAGTGGTATAGTACTGGAATTCTCAAGGAGAAAAATAACTATAGTGCAAGCATACAATAGCATATATATATAGAACACGAACAGATACTCAAGAAATGCAAAGAGAATGCTGAGCCATTTTATTATGTTGAGAAATATAAGTGATTACAATAGGTGATCAGAGTGATGGCACATAGACTTACTCAAGGCAAGCGAAGAAATACTCTGAGAATGCTGATGGAATGGCTGCTCTCTAATCTGCGTCCTAACTACTGGAAAACTGCCATGTAGCTGCTACTGCTGGAACAAGATGAGTATCTGGGGCTGCTCCCCTACTCGGAATAAGCTGAAACTCTGGAATCAGCCTCTACTCACCAAACCCATAAAAACCCAGAGAGCATTTCTGGAATGACCAACCCCCTAAAATCACCCCCTTGAGGATCTACGCTATCCTCCAAGGCTCTGCGCTGAGGCTGAATGGAAACCACCAAAACATGGCCACAAACTCTACCAAAATCCTCCCACAGGCAAGGGCTGGCCCCTTGCTCAATCTCCAAGCTCAAAATCTCTGAAAGAAACCCAATCCAGAGCTCCCCAGAAATGGACTGCGTCCTCCCTCTCAGGACTATGCTATCTATGGATGAACTACTCCTCCGCAAAAGCCAAACTCCAATCCTCCTGCAAAATACTGATGGGACAACCTCACTCGAGCAGACACTCGAAGTCCCACGGGGCTGAGGATGAGATCTCCGAACGAAGACACTCAGTGCACTAAACAGTGTTGCAGACCAGCTAAACAACCAGCGTGCTCAAGAAGTTGAAATGACCAGCTCAATATCATAAACATCGAATGACCAAAATGAGGAGACACTCCCTCTATATAGTGTTAGCCTCTCTCAAACCCTAAGGCTCACCTCCTCCAACATAGCCTCCCTTTTCCACGTGCTCCATCTTCGCCTACACAGTCCCTCCATGTGGTCTACGTGGGCCCCCTCTCTACGTGGTCTCTTGGCCCCCTTGGCTCACTTAAGTTACAAAGTTTGTCTACTAGGGAGTGCACTTTTTATTTTTTGAGTTATGTCCCCCTCTACTCAATTTTATTTATAATCTAACTACATAAGGAAAAATTGACCAAAATCGAATATTCCAGTTAGCCATTGCTAATTGGGAATATTACATTTATACTTCGTTGTTCCTTCACTGAGTCCCTTCATCTTTGATGATTGTAATAGAGATCGAGCCCATCACTTTTCTCTATCCGAAAGATATTTGAGTTGTTGTTGACTGTGATCTAATCCTTAAGTGCCACTTAATATGCCCTTATTTGACTGCCACCTTAGCTCTGATACCATGTTGAGAATCTTGTAGGGCTATAGTCTAATAAAATTCTCTTCATGCTAATTTCTTGTGATCTTGTTTATGTATATTCTTCTTTAATCTTTCATCATGTCAATTATCAAATTACTCACTCAAATGTATAGAGACAGACTTATTTTTCACTTGTAACTGAATTTCTTGACAATTAGTTAACTAATCTATCTTCAGTTCACTTTTTATCTATCTTTAGTATCAACTAACTTATATATCTCTTTGCAGACGCAATTTCAAAGGACCTTGGAACATATTATCAAATGGACAAAAGAAATTGGATGAAACTGAAAAATAGGTATAGTTTGTATATTTGATTATTAATCGTGATATGTGAAAAATGTATAAGTGCTAACTTTTTCTCAATTAAATTTATATGACTTGTAAATTGGTTATGTGTAGAACACTAAAAGAATATAGAGATGGGGTTGAGGAATTCTTAAATTTTTCCGAGGAGCAATCAAGGAATAAGATGTCCACAAAATGTCCATGTAATAAATGTGACATAGTGAAAGTACAAACATTTGATAAAGTACAAGAACACTTGATTTGTGATGGTATAAGCAAACAATATAGCATTTGGTATTTCCATGGAGAGAGCATTCCCATTCAGATATCTTGAATTTTTTTTGAATTGATCTAGTTTCACTCTTATATGTTTTACAATAAAGATATCACTTATTTTTATATATGCAAACTTCAATTTTTTTTCTTTGTCTCCTTTAGAATCCATCTATTATTGGAAAGGATAGGCAACATTCTGAAAATGAGCCACATGAAGTTCTCAAGAATATTTCATCTCAACTGGTAAGCCATTTCATATTAGTCAGGGGTCCTATTTGACTAGGTTGACCAAATGCTAATGATTCTAATTTTCATAAAAACCATAAAATTATTAACATAAATTTTGATTTTCTTATTAATAGGGTTATGAACATTTTGTGGAACATGATTATGATAATCAAGGTGATGAGCATGAAACATTTTTTAGGAACGATAGTGAACCTCTAATTGATGTTGATGATGATGCAACCATTTTTGGCGATCAAATGCTTGAAATAGTGAATGATGCCAATCGATGTATTAATCAAAACATCAATGAGAGTTGTGATAATGAGGGGTTGGCATCAACAAATGTACTAAATGAAGTTAATGAATATAAGAAGCTTATCGAAGATGCCAAGAGGCCATTGTACCCAGGTTGTGTTGACTTCACAAAAATGTCATCCACTGTAGAATTCGACAATCTGAAAGTGAAGAATGGATGGTCTGATACAAGTTTTGACCAAATGTTAAAATTGCAAAAAAAGGTGCTTCCTAAAGATAACACATTTCCAGATTCTGCATATGCTACAAAAAAGCTAATAAAATCATTGGGGTTAAACTATGATATGATACACGCATGTCCAAAAGATTGCATTTTATATCGAGGAAGTTATGAAAGTAAAGATCAATGCCCAACATGTGGAAAATCTTGATGGAAGGTGGATGCTCCATCTCAAAAGGTGCGGAAAGGTGTTCCAGCCAAGGTGTTAAGATATTTTCCCATAGCATCAAGGCTAAAAAGAATGTATAGGTATGATCTTGAACACTATAATTTTATTCAAGTTTTCCCCTTATTGTATTATCTTTACCATTTGTCATAGTGTTATTATATGATAATACTTTACATAAATGATTTTTTTTTTTTTTTTCATTATAGCTCTACAGATATGTCACAAAAAATGAGGTGGCATCATGAGAATGTAAGCAATGATGGTCAAATGCGCCACCCTGTTGATAGCCCGGCATGGAAAACTATTGATGACAAATGGCCTAGTTTTTCTAGCGAACTTCGCAATCTACGACTTGCAATGGTAGTAGACGTATTTAATCCTTTTCGAGACTTGAGCAGCACATACAGTGTTTGGCCTATAGTGTTAGTTACATACAACATTCCACCATGGTTGTGCACAAAAAGGAATTTTTGTATGCTAACATTGTTAATACCTGGTTCCAAGCAACCAAGAACTGACATTTATGTGTATTTGGAACCCTTGGTAGATGAATTATATGAATTATGGGACCAAGGGGTATGGACATATGATTCTTATAGTAATACATCATTTAACATGAAGGCAATTCTTATGTGGGTGATCCATGATTTTCTTGCTTATGGGAATATGGTTGGTTGCACAACAAAAGGCTATAATGCATGTCCCATATGTGGGAGGAACACAGAATCAGAGTACCTCAGTTGTAGCAGGAAATGTGTGTACATGGGACATAGGAGATTTCTTCCTCAACGTCATAAGTTTCACTCACAAAAGGCATCGTTTAATGGGAAGGAGGAGCATCGTTATGCCCCTCCAATTGTAAAAGTGTCAGATATTTTTAAGGAAACAAAGTGAAAGGAAGCAATATGGGGGAAGATTGAATCAAATAAAAGGAAAATAGATAGTAAAACGGGTGAAAAAACTGATGTTGTGGTGTGGAAGAAACAATCAATTCTATTCAATCTACCATATTGGGAGGTATGTAGACCCATGATCAACCATGCCTAATTATTGGACACAACTTGCTTAGTTGACCTCATTGTGATTAGATGTCTTGGTTGAATTGACTGTTTATCTTTTTGTCCATATTAAATATTGTTATGATATTCTTGATGTGTTGGAATGCAGAAACTCCTAATACGCCACAATTTAGATGTAATGCATGTGGAGAAGAATGTGTGTGAAAGCATTTTTGGAACCCTTCTGGATATAAAAGGGAAGTCCAAAGATGGGAAAAAATCACGTGATGACTTGCAAAAAATGGGCTTGAGGAAATCACTATTGCCAGAAGTTAAAGGACAGAAAATATTCCTTCCACCTGCACCACATACTCTTTCAAAGAAAGAGAAAGAAACCCTATGTCATGTTCTTTTCATGTTAAAGGTGCCAGACGGTTACAACTCTAATCCAAAAAATCATATATCTATGGAAGAGCTTAAGTTCCATGGTATGAAAGCACATGATTTCCATGTTCTAATGCAACAACTCCTCCTAGTGGCTTTGCGTCATGTGTTACCAATTGTTGTCTGAAAGACGCTTTGCAAGCTTTGTTACTTTTATAGGCAAATCTGTGCAAAATCAGTTTCAGTAGAGAGTCTTGATAAGCTGGAAAATGATATTGTGGAGACATTGTGCTTTCTTGAAAATTACTTCACTCCTTCATTATTTGATATAATGTTGCATTTGAATGTACATTTGGTACGTGAGCTTCGATATTGTGGCCCAGTTGCATATAGATGGATTTACCCCTTTGAGAGGTATGTGAAAATTTACTTTTTATCAAGCAAAACAAATATTTTTTTGAAAGATTTTGACATTACTTAATTTTTTTGTTTGTTAATTTTGTAGGAACATGAAAGTATATAAGAGTTATGTTAAGAAAAAAAATAGGCCTAAAGGATGCATTGCTGAAAGCTATATTGTGGAGGAATCAGTAAAGTTTTGTGGAGGATACTTGAAAGGTATGGAAGCTATTGGATCCACAAATGGTCGAAATGAAGTGTGGGATGTAGAAGTTGAAGAAGTTATCCTTGATGGAAATCCATTATCTGCTCCAATTCCTTCAAAATTGGATGGCATTAGATGGGAACAAGCCCATAAGTGGGTTCTATTTCACACAAACGAATTTGATCCATGGATAGAGTAAGTTACATATTTGGCCTGTAATTGTTTTGTTTGTTTGTTTAAGTTTGTTTAAGATTTAAGATAATTGACCTTTAATTTTTTTTTATTCATATTTAGTCAAAAAACATTAACCACCATATCTATTGTCCATAATTGTTGAATTAGGATGCACAAAATGGAGATTGCCAAGTCAATTACCCAAATGAAAAAAGATGAAGCTCTATTGCAGAAACTCCACACCCATAAATTTACTAGCTGGTTAAAACAACAGGTAAGTACATTATTTATATTATAGTTGTACTTAAAAATCATTACATGGGAATATTATCATGCAGGAAAATAAATATTTTTTTTAGAGGGTGAATGTATGAATTCTAACTACATTTAAAAATCTAAAACTATACACGTGGAGGGAGATGGAAATGTGTCTGATACACTTAAATGGCTAGCGCGTGGTCCCAGGAAATTCGTGAATAAGTACAAGGGATACCTAACCAATGGTTATAGATTCCATACAAAAAGCATGGAGAATGAGAGAACCACCCAAAATAGTGGCGTGTGTATGGAAGCTCAAACAATGATGAGGTTAAGTTCCAAAGATGCAAAACCTATACTTCAAACCACAACATTTTATGGAGTGGTAGAAGAAATAAATACATTGGACTATTTTTGTATGGAGTACACATTGTTCAAATGTAATTGGATTGATGTATACAATAAGAGAGGGATCAAAACTGATGATTTGGGTTTTACAATTGTGAATATGAAGAAATTTTTAAACCAAAATCATTGGCAAGATGATCCATTTATTCTAGCATCGCAAGCTAAACAAGTATTCTATGTACAAGATCCAGTTGAGACTGACTGGTATGTAGTGTTAACATGTCCTCCAAAAGGATTGAGAAATAATGCATCATATGAACCCGAGTATGCAGACTTGTCACATGTTGTGGACTTTCAAGAAACAAAATGTGTAAGTGAAGAAGATATAGCTGATGTCGATGTCAACGTTGACGTGAACGTGGATTATGTCCATTCAGATTGTGAAGGAATATGGTTGAATCTTAAGAAATAAAACATATTCATTTTTCTATTTTGTTTCGAGAACTCCAAAATTGATATTTGGTTATGAAGGGAGTTTCCTTTGTTTCTTATCTATAAAATGTTTTAGGCACATTTAGTAGATATATTTTTAGTCCCTGCCAATGACAGTGACTATTGTTTTCAAATTGCACCATTAATCTTGTCCATACATAAAATTGAACACATAAAAATTTGATATGTGCGAAGTTTCTGCAATTTTTATATATTTTTAAGATTGAAATGAGAATTTTCTATATTATTATTGGATCATAGCCCTAGAAATTACTCATTTAAAAGAACTCAAAAAATAGAAATTTCTTGGGCACATGCCATTTTTTAGCCTTCTTCTGCGACTGTTGGTTTCAAAACGAACTATTCAGTTGTGGGTTGCAAAACAAACTATGGAGATAGAGGAGTGCAATTATTGGGAGGGAAAAAAAGGAGCATAAAGAATCTGAGCATATTACTGGACGGTCAATTGGAGGATTCCTTATCTTAAGCATAGTTAAGCTAATCATTATGCATTTTCCTCCATGCAGGTCAGCAAAAACCAGGATGAACATTTACAAAAACGTAAGTGCCATTCTCACATCTTAGTTTCTTTGCCAACAGTGTTGTAGGATAATATCTAACTTTAATCTTAGTATTAATTGTTTTATTTCCTAAAGGTTATAGCTTTAAGAGACTGTATAAGCTAATAATTCTGCATTTTCCTCCTAGTCCTTGAGATAATACTAACTGGTATTCCATATCCATTCTTTGTTTTTACTGGTGCTTTAAAATATTACATTGACATTCTGATATAATAGGGATTTACAATTGTAATTCAGATCTTCTTGTGCTTCTTTATGTATTGTCCATTCATGTAGTGATTTTTTTTCTCCAACTGATAAATTGCTTCTTCCAACAGTTAAAAAAGAAATATGACTGTAAACTTTCCATTCAAGTATAATTGTTTATTTCCTTGCAAACTATGTAGGTGCTTGATAAGGATGGTGAGTTTCTTTAAAAAGGTAACCTGGAAAGTGGTGCAAGCTGGTCAGTGGAATTGGGTCGTCAAACTATGGGGTGCCCTATCATAATGGAGAACATGAGTCAGCCCCAAGAATCGCTTATAGAGGTCAGTTAAATTGTTAGATTAACATGGTTTTTATATGCACTCAATAATTCAATTTTGTTATTTTGAGACATGGTTTAAAGTTGTCATGCTATCTTCTGTTGGTTTTCACCAATTTTGTAGATGCTTTGTGAGGATCAGGGGCTCTTCCTTGAAATGGATGACATCATTTGAGGCTTGGGGTTTATGATTTTAAAGGGATTCATGGAAGCTCATAGTGACAAGATCTGGGATCGCTTTGTTGTTGAGGTAATGTCATGGTTGCAAAGACCTTTCATTCCATCTAAAGATTCCTCTTTTGTTTGTGTTTGGTTGCTTGAACAGACCATAGACTTCAAGAATTGGCATTGTAATTTATAATGAGAATAGGGTATGCAATTTATTTGAAGGCTGCGTGTGTTTCTAGAGACCAAACAAATTGCATGGTTGATGCTTAATAACTATCACTAGGAGATTGTTCTTGGAAATTTAATTTTGTAGGGTTGTAGACCATAATATATTCTAGCTATAAACCTCTATATTACACCATATGTGCTCTATGTTCTGGCATTTAAAATCCTAAAGGCACCATAGCCTGATTTGTCATGTTGTGAAATCTGGTAGTTTCACAATAATTTTGCACAGTAGTGGCTTCCTGGATTGGAAGTGAAACTATCACGATGTAAAAATATCAATAATCTCCTAATAACTGCACAGAAATTTGAAAATCACAATTTTGATCTTTAGTGAGCCCTAGACATGCATGCTATTAAAGACTACTTGCACTTAGCAAGAGACAGGTAAATCAGTGAAACTGTTTTGGTAGACTTAGTACTCTCACTTGAATTTGTACATTAGAATTATGAAGCTGTAGGAAGATGCACAGGGATAAGTACTATAGCACTGTATTTTATGAATTTTCCATAGGTACACTGTACATCTGTAGGAGGCTATGTGAAATCAGGTCAGGCTGTAAGTTGTAACACATATTTGAACCTGAGAAATGCAAATTTTCCACTTGGCATGCAATTTTGACACCTTGGGGTGCATTCTAAGTATGGAATATGATGTTCCATGGCATATAGGATAGCCCCTTTTCCTTATCATCCATCAAGTTTTCTATTTATGTACATGGCATGTAGTTTTTAATGTAAGTGGACATTTTGGCACTATGAAAATAATAGTTGGTTCTTGCACTGTCAACTTCATAGGAAAGAATTCAGATTCTTTCAAACTCAATGTAAGCAGCTATTCCGAGATCCTCGAATGTACTATTTCACTGTGTATACATATTACTGTTTTTACCTTATTTTGTGCTTTGATTGTAAATACTTGAATGTACATGTCTCTGAATTTTGTTGATCATTTCTGCGAGACCCTATGTGATACCATCAAACTGAAATGTCATACTTCTCATCAAGCTGTGATGGCACCGAACCAGTGAGACCTTTCTCACTGTGGTAGCACAAAACAGTGATAGACTTTTCACTGTGGTAGTTCCAAATTGTAGTGTCATACTTATCATGTGATTGATTATACTAAGACTATTGTTGACCTGTGATTATAACACTGAAGATCTTCATTGTAATACGGATTATACTGATATCTTTTTGTCACGCCAAGCCTTAACTGTAAATACACCTTTATAAGTCATTCTCCTCACTGTTGTGGTATCGAAATAATCTTATAAGAGTAGTACTAAATTGAGGCAGAGGTAATTTCAACATTGTGATGTCATTGAGACTGAGATGTTACCGAGATCCTTCTTTTCATAGTGACAGAGATTGACCTTTCTTGTGAACTTGCACCTAGCTTAATTATGGGACTGTCTTACTATGATTTGAGCCCGTTTGACATAAGTCTTTTTAGAATGTTTTGAGTCCTTTCAAACTGCCTTTGATCATAACCATAGCTCTGAAACCATGTTGATAATTTGTAGAGCTTGTGTTTAATACAAAATTCTCTTCTTAATAACTACTTGTGAGCTTGCTTATGTGCTCTTCTTTAACTTAGTTACTCCATCATCAAGTTAGTTATCAAACTACTTGGTGAAAATGTTGAAACAGAATTATTTACACTCGTAACTGAATATCTTATAATGTAGTTAGGAAGGTAAATCTCTAATTTACCTTCGTCACTTACAACTCCTTTAAGATCGGCACATTTTATTACAATACTATCTTGACGTTGGCAAATTCCTTCAATAGATATATCTGCACTGTATACTTTTGCATCTATCCACAGTCCAGCTCTTGTAGCTTCTACAGATTATATTCCTGTACCTTTCAATTTACATCAGACTTCCATTTTAGATCTGCATTTGGTTACCCTTCTTTCCATGTTGTTTGCTTCAGAATTTACCTTGATATATCCGCACTGACTCAGACCCAAAATCCACAAAATCTGTTCTTCTCTTTTAATGTTGTATACTTTACCTTAATACTTGCTCCTTTTTCCACGCTGTATTAACCTCAGTGTAATCTGCAATTTTTTTTCCTTTTTCAAATTATATAACCTCAGTATCATCTGTAGATATGTTCTCTTAACCACAACATATGTAGGGTATATATAGTAGTTTTAGCCAATTAATTAAGTCGACCTTATAGCCATTAAGTAGGCCGACTTTAACACTTGTTTGTAGGCCGAATTCATAGGCATATCTTCAAAATTCTGCAACATCTTGGAGGGTATTATTCATGCCTTTTACATGACTCTTAATTACACTAATGTACCTAATAGATATCAAGAAGAATTCTATAGACCTATACTAAGAATCTTGCTCATGGAACCCATGAAGCAAGTAAACCAAAAATTCATTTGATTATTATTGACTTCATCTTTACATAAGTACATAACTAGCAATTTCTCCTTAAAAGGAGCAAAAGGACACTGAAGGAATTAAACCACTACTTAATACTTCGGGAAATATCACCAGCGAATGAACTCAGCATTACACCGGCCTCTGTAAGAATTGGTTGCGAACGAACTCAGTGTTACACCAGCCTCTGTAAGCATTGGTTGTTGGGTCTAATCAGGTTTAAGATATTCTAAAAATTCTAATTAAGGGAAAACCGAAAGGAAAATGTTCATTGCATGATGGCATTCTGGAAATTTGAGAATGAGATCCACTTGATATTTAAGACAAATTGAAAGTGTTAGGGGGGTAAAAGGAAAACAACGGAGATAATAAAGGAAAATTAATGACGTACATAATTGTCACATCAAGCTCTCCTGCTTTTGACTAGGACAATGAAATGGAATCACTTTTCAAAACTAGAACGCTAAAATGAAATTAATTGGGTCCTTTCCATGGTCAACCTTTGCCCCACAAAAATTCTCTATTTAAAATGTTTTACTTAGAAACATTTAAACATTTTTTTTTTCATCCAGGAACTGTCCGTTGTTACCATGGATTAAGACTGTTGGGAAGTTAAATTGGTTGGCACTACTGTATGCTATTACTGTAATTTAAAATTAAGGACAAGAACAGAACGTCGTCATTATTTTAAACGATTAAAGTCAAAATCCCTTTTCATTCCCAATAATATCTTTAAGTTTCTAAGGATAGGTGGCTTCTGGTGCAAGCTGCACTGATTTCTCAATATTTTCAGGTTCCTCTACCAATGGATAAGTGTTGTCAATATCTCCATTCTCTGCTGCCATGCCCGTTTTGGCTATCTTCATAATGTGTCTACAATCATCAATTCACTTTCCCACACATTCAATATTAATTCATTAGATTGTTGTTTAAGATGAGGCTTCTAATGTGTGTCGATCTGTGAAGTGCCCAATAAAATAAGAATGAGAAATGCTTTCCCTCATTTTACATTTAGACTTGATTATGAAACTAAAGACATTGCAGAATGAAAATTAATTTCCCAACAAAGTTTTACGATACACATTAGCTATTTACTGATAAAATTATGAAGACTTGTAATAGCTCACCTTTTGGAAAGGGAAAGGTCCTATTGAAGTCAACATAGTTTTAGTCTATGAGTTTTTCATTGCATCACATTCACTCGAATTAGAAATGACAGACTATGAAACTAAATACATTGTAGAGCTAAAATTCATGTTCCAACAGAGTTCTACTATGCTTGGGTGTTATATATTTAGTGATAAAATAATTAAGACTTGTAATAGCTCACCTTGTGGAAAGGTAAAGGTTATATTAAAGTAGAAACTTTTTTAGTCTCTGATTTTTTCAGCACATCACTTTCACTGAAATTAGCAATGACAGATTTGTCAAACTTCTTAGAATTTTTCAATAATGAAACATTCAGTTCCTGGACATTTTCAAGAGTAAAAATATCAGTGCCAAGTGATTTCCTAATTTTTGATCCACTATTATGATAGTGAGTGGCTTGTTCACATGCCTTTTCAACTTGTAAGTTGGCAAGAATAAAAACATGCAGTGTCTGTGTTTCCACTTCCTCATATCCTGGGTAATTAGAAGTACATGTTATTACACAGAATGCACTTCCAACAGAAAAATATTTTTCAAGTGATGTTTTACATTTGTGTGGAGAAGAATGGCCACCTTCTTTTAATTCACGTGCTTGTATTGCAGATAACGCTTTTTTTTGTGCACAATTAGCTTTACCTGGCTCAGTAATGTCTTTATTGTATAATACAGTACTCACTGAAGTTGTCTTGAGGGAAACAATGTAGCCTTGAAATATCCTCTGGTTCTTGAACTTCAGAGGCCATAAATCAAGTTGTTACATTGCCCATGTAAATTATCTCAGCTTTCGCCATATATGAAGCTAGTTTATGGTTACATGTATGTGCCATATTTTCACTAGTCCATGATAACATAGAAGACTCCTTTTCTCTCTGACTCAAGGTTGTTGATGAAAACTTTGTAACACTTACCTGAGCATACTTAGGATTTTTTTTTTTTCCAAACACACTCATTATCGTTCACCATTTCTACATCTCTGACTGCAAACTCCTCTTTCATGACATTTTTATAAACAGATCCTGAATCTTTCAACAAGTAATTATTTTCATTGTGCCTGTTAACTAGAATTTTGGTCAGAGATTTTCATTTGGTAAGCACATGGGCAGTCTAAATTGAGAGTTTAGAAGAATTTGCATAGATTCTGGAGTTGTTGCTTCTGACCATACATTTAAAGGTCTCAAATTGCTTGATTTATATGTATTTGCACCCATTTAAAGGTCTCAAATTGCTTGAATTAAAAGTCTCCTCCTCATCTGATGTACTATTTTGAATATTATATTCTTTGCATATCAAATATTATAAAGCCTCTTGCACATTTTTCTCATCTCTTTTATTTGAACATAATTCCGATAATCATTGCATTCATGAAGAAAGGATATATTCATGTGAAACCTTGTCCAGGTGCTTCTCTTGGCTAATGCCATCACCTACATCCCATAGAGAATCCGAAAATTGAATGTTGACTTGACCAAAGGAATTTCTTACTTCCTGCTGATATTGAACAAGAGAATCAAAATCTCTCCTTCCAGGGGTCATTAATCTGTGCTTTGAACTTGAAGTTTGCCTCTTTTCCCTTCTCTTCTATCCCGAGACTCCAAAAACTTGCTATAGCCCATCCTTTCTGTCTCCTCTACCCACTGAAATTTCAAAAGCAATTCATCCTCGCCCTTATATGCTCCTTCAGTTTGAAATCCAAAATCATCATTTCCACTATTCTTGTTTTCTGTAATTACTTTTGTTGAATCTGTATTTTGTGCTAGGTTATGAGTATATTGTTTTAAATTATTCACTTTAGAATAGAGACCAATCATAAGAATATTCTTATTTTGTGTAGGCCTGCAATCCATGAATGAGAACGAATTGACAGCAAACAATAAACCACATTTCTCAGAGGCATTCAACAAAATTGGCAGATCTTTGGTGTTTTTTCTAAATTCACCCGACTGTTTAGACGCTGGCTGATTCTTCTTACCTGTATTTTCAAACCCATCTCCCAAAATATATATCCATCTAGAAGGTAATGACTCTTTGAGCCCTTTGAAAATACACCACATAATAATCTCTGCCCAATTGTGTGAGCTGCTTATCAACTCACCAATGTCTGGTCCAAACAAGTTTCCTTCAAGGATCAAATTAATTTCTTCTTTTCAAATAGAGTTTAAAAGCATTTGCACAGATTTTGGAGTTGTTGCTTCTGACCATACATTTAAAGGACTCAAATTGCTCGATTTATATGTATTTGCACCCATTTAAAGGTCTCAAATTTCTTGATTTAAAGGTCTCCTCCTCATATGATGTACTATTTTGAATATTCTATTCTTTGCATATCAGACATTATAAAGCCTCTTGCACACTGTTCTCATCTCTTTTATTTGAACATAATTCCGATAATCATTGCATTCATGAAGAAAGGATATATTCATGTGAAACGTTGTCCAGCTGCTTCTCTTGGCTAATGCCATCACCTACATCCTATAGAGAATCCGACAATTGAATGTTGACTTGACCAAAGGCATTGCTTACTTCCTGCTGAGATTGAACAAGAGAATCAAAATCTATCCTTCCATGGGTCATTACTCTGTTATTTGAACTTGAAGTTTTCCTCTTTTCCCTTCTCTTCTATCCCGAGACTCCAAAAACTTGTTGCAAACCATCCTTTCTATCTCCTCTGCCCACTGAAATTTCAAAAGAACTTCATCCTCACCCTTATACGCTCCTTCAGTTTGAAATCCAAAATCATCATTTCCACTATTCTTGTTTTCCGTATTTACTTCTGTTGAATCTGTATTTTGTGCTAGGTTATGAGTATATTGTTTTAAATTATTCACTTCAGAACATAGACCAATCATAATAATATTCTTATTTTGTGTAGGCCTGCAATCCATGACTGAGGAGGAATTGATAGCAAACAATAAACCACATTGCGCTGAGGCATTCAACAAAATTGGTAGATCTTTCGTGTTTTTTCTCAAATTCACCCGACTGTTCAGACGCTGGCTGATTCTTCTTACTTTTATTTTCAAACCCATCTCCCAAAATATATAGCCATCTAGAAGGTAATAACTCTTTGAGCCCTTTGAAAATACACCACATAGTAATATCTGCCCAACTGTTTGAGCTGCTTATCAACACACCAATGTCTGGTCCAAACAAGTTTCCTTCAAGGATCAAATTAATTTCCTCTTTTCAAATAGATTTTAGAATCATTTGCACAGATTCTGGAGTTGTTACTTCTGACCATACATTTAAAGGTCTCAAATTTCTTGATTTATATGTATTTGCACCCATTTGAACTGAAAGATATACTGTGCAAAGTTGTTTCAAGCTCAAAAGTATTATCCTACCTATAGAAGCCTGAACCCCAATAATCCTTGCAGTGGCCACTTTCACCAAGTAGAATATGTGCTTCATCAACATCATCAAAACTCAAACCTCAATTTCCCTTCCAAGTTTTTCTCTATAACAATTTTTGTGAGTCCTGCTTTCCAGACACCAGTTACAAACTTTCTTTCACTTGAAAATTCACAACAATTGAATTTAAATTAGCCTCACATGGGTTGTATTTCATTTTTAGTATATTTCGCTTGATTGTTTCTTTATACAATCTCCCCACTTCTCTTATCCATGTTCCGGCATTCCTTTGCACCTCTTGGTGCAATTGCTAGTTATAAGAATATTTAAGATTCTGGATCTATCGATCTGAGATGGATAATGCAATATAAATCTGAAGGATTCATAAGATTACCTCATGTTTGATTAGATTTTTTTAATGATAAATGTTATCTTGCAGGAAAATTTCAAAATTTGAAGTCATATTAATTCAGTACATTGATGCAAATTCATATGCTGATGCGATGTGTATGATGGCAATTTCATTTTTTACAGTTAATTTTAGTTTAATTATATCATTTAGCTCGATGCTTTCCATATATTCAACTAAACCTTTGTTTCTTAACAAGACTTTGTCATTTCCATGTTTTAGTGAAATTGTTTATGGTTTGATAGTCTCATACAACCTTTATCAAGTTACATGCACCCTCATTAGAAAAAACAAGAGAGTTTTTCTTGCCATGACTATGTTTCTTTGTCATTGTTGACTTAAGAAAGTCTTTTAGCTAAGCAACTAGTTTCAAGGTTATGGCATAACTTGTCATATAAATTGAACATAATTTATATCCAAAATGTTAACTTGTAAACTAGTTAGCTAGTTTTAGGCTTTCCATTTAAAATCTACTTCAGTTTGAACTTTGAACGAGTTGTTCCATAGACTTGAATATAAAGAGATTTTTGTGTAAGGATTAAAAATCAGCCTGTAAGGCCTCTCAGTTATTCATTTATTTTATCTAATATAACATTTACTATTAAATTAGAACCACTCAGCACAAATACATCATAGATCAAGATCATACTTTGTAGAGTGTCGTAGAATAAATATAGGACCAAAGACACTGAGTTCTTTTGGTTTTCCTGGTTCTTATTCCTTTGGTGTATATTTGCACCTTTAGGGGCAATTGCTAGTTTAAAGTCTAATTCTTTAAAGGGTGCTAGCTCAATGGAAGAGCACCTGCTTTACAAGCAGGAGGTTGGTGGTTCGATTCCATCGTGCCCTGATATTCATATATAGGGAATGAAGAAGATCAGTTTTTGGGGATGGATGCTCTTTTGACCATCACCAATGAGGTTATGGTGACATTTTTCGACCCTCACCAAAATATGAAATGGTGACGGTCAATGAATGCCACCATATATATGCATCAATAGTGATGACCATTAAAGGTCTGTCACCATAAATCATTGTTTTTTATATGAAATGGTGAGGGTCACTATTTGTCATTATAGTCATTATTCGTGATGGACCTTGATGTCACCAATGCATTTATGGTGACGGTCAATGAACGTCGCTATATATATTCACCAATAGTGACGGCCATGAAAGGTCCATCACAAAAAATCAATGTTGTTCATATGAAATGGTGACGGTCACTATCCGTCATTATAATTAATATTCGTGACGGACCTTGACTGTCACTACAACACATACTTTCGGTGACGCCACCTTTGGTGACGTTCAGTTTTTTGGTGACGGAGGCTATTGTCCGTCACCATTGCTCATATGAAATGGTGACAGTCACTATCCATCACTATAAATCATTATTGGTGATGGACCTTGAATGTCACCACAACCCTATACTTTCGGCGACGCCACCTTTGGTGACGTTCAATTTTTTGGTGATGGAGGCTATTGTCCGTCACCATTGCTCATATGAAATGGTGACGGTCACTATCCTTCACTATAAATAATTATTGGTGACGAACCTTGAATGTCACCACAACACCTATGCTTTTGGTGACGTCTAGTTTTTGGTGACGAAGGCTCTTTTGACCCTCACCAATGAGTTTATGGTGACCATTTTCGCCCCTCACCAATGTGTTTTTTTCTTGTAGTGTGAATTGATTCCAAGGGAATATTGTAGAATAGGTATTAGTATTGGTTTCTAAAATCTCCCCTAAAAAGAATTCAACACCCATTAAGCCTTTAGAAGGCTCTACTATGACTCATGAAGATGAAGAATGGCAACATGACATATCAAAATTACAAGAGCAAGTGCAACAAATTTCACTCTCGCAAAGAGCAACAAAAAATGACATGGATGTTTTGAAGAAAGGTGTGGAAACTAAGATGGATGGTTTGAAGAAAGGTGTGGAATCTAAGATATATGGCATGGAAGCTGGCATGGAATCTAAGGTGGATGACATGGAAGCTAAGATCGATGAAAAAATGGAAAACATGAAGAATGATCTAAAAGCAGACATGGAAGGTTTGACAAAGTTGATACAAGAAATGTTTCCCAATGGTGAAAAGATAGTAGAGGAAACTCATGATGAGAAGAAAATAAATGTTAATCGTGATTTGATAAACTCTAATGTTGGTGGGAAGAACCACCATATTCCAAAAATGGATATGAGGAAGTTTGATGGAAAGGATCCTGTAACATGGATACTACAGATGGAGCAATATTTTGATCTCCATAATGTGAAAAACACACAAAAGTTACGCATTGCAACTTTACATTTAGAACAAAATACATTTGTATGGTATCGATGGCTTTGCTCCCATAAAAAACTTGTCACTTGGTCAATTTATATGAAGCAAATGATAGCATATTATGACGATACAAAGAGAAACACCTTCTTTAGCCAATTGATAAACCTCAAACAAAAGGGTTTAGTGGAGGAGCACATTGAGGACTTCCAAAAATTGAAAATAAGGGTAACTGATATTCCAGAGGAACACGGGATTGATCTCTTCATAGGTACTTTAAAGGATAACATCCAACATGAAGTTCACGTTTTGGAACCTTATTCATTGGAGAAGGCATTCAGGTTGGCAAGAAAAATTGAATGTAAAATTATGGTGACAAGGAAGCCTACCACTCACTTCTATAAAGAAGGAAGTGTTGCTACGCCTAGATTTCCACAACCTACAAGGTTGACACCACAAAAATTGGAAGAAAAAATAGAAAAAGGGATTTGCTACTGTTGTGATGTAAAATACAATAAAGGTCATAAGTGTGCCAAGAAGAAATTATTTTACATAGATTATGAAGAGGAAGAAGAAAATGAACAAGAAGAGGATATACACTAGGAACCAACCCTAGAAGAGGAAGAAATGAGTCCGACCATATCGTGTAATGCATTGGCAGGAATTACCACTCCTCAAACTCTCAAGATAGTAGGACATATCAAGAAGAAAAAGGTAATAGTGTTGATTGACTCAGGTAGTACCCATAATTTTATTTATTGTAAGGTAGCCAAGGAATTGAATTGTTTCCTATACCTAGCACCAGAATGTCAAGTGATGGTTGCAAATGGAGGAACTATAAATTTCTCTGGAAAATGCCATAATATCAAGCTAACCATGGGGGAATATGTATTGAATAGTCCAATGCTTTCCATTCCTATGGGAGGCGCTGATGTTGTACTAGGAGTACAATGGTTACAATCTTTGGGGACGGTAGCTTTTACTTTTCAACAATGTTTCTTGATTTTTTTTTTCAAAAGGAAAGGAAGTCGAATTACAGGGTATTGTAGGGAAGCCGGGAAAGATAATAAGCTCTAATGTCATGACAAAGCTTCTAAAGAAAGAACAACGAGGCATAATTGCACAATTATGCTCACTAGAAGTTCCAACATCAAAATCATTTATTTCTGCAGATCTCCAAAAATTCTTGGAAAATCATTCCAAGGTGTTTGAAACTCCCAAAGGACTCCCACCTATTCATGATTGTGATCATGATCATGCTATTCATTTGATTCTAGGAAGTGTTCCTCCAAACATCGAGCCTTATAGATATCCTTATGTCCAAAAGAGTGAAATTGAATGTATGATTGCAGAAATGTTAGAGGCGGGTATAATTCAACCTATTCAAAGTTATTTCTATGCTCCTGTAGTATTGGTACACAAGAAGGATGGATCATGGTGCATGTGTCCGGATTATAGGGAGCTCAATAAGCTCACCATTAAAGATAAATTTCCCATTACTGTGATTGATGAATTACTGGATGAATTACATGGAGCAATTTATTTTACCAAGTTGTATCTTCGTTCAGGATATCATCAAATTAGAATTAAGATCGAAGATATTCTGAAAACATCATTTCGAACTCATGAGGGTCATTACGAATTTTTGGTCATGCCTTTTGGCCTTACCAATGCACCTTCTACATTTCAAGGGTTGATGAATTCCATTTTCAAACCCTTCCTTAGAAAATTTGTGCTAGTATTTTTTTATGATATACTAATCTACAGCAGGTCTTGGAAGGATCATGTTGAACATGTTGACAGGGTGCTCAAACTATTGCAGGAGAAACAATTATATGCAAAAAAATCCAAATTTTTCTTTGGAGTACAAGAGATGGAATATCTGGGTCATATTGTATCTCACGAGGGTGTTAAAGTAGACCCTAACAAAATTAAAGCCATTAAGGAATGGAAAGTCCCCACAACCATAAAGCAGTTGCGAGGATTTCTCGGGTTAACAGGGTATTATCGCAAGTTTGTTAAGAATTATGGGAGAATAGCAGGACCTCTAACAACATTATTGAAGAAAGATGCATTTTCATGGACTCCTGAAGCAACTAAGGCCTTTGAACATCTTAAAGAGGCAATGTGCCTAGCACCGGTCTTAGCTACGCCAGACTTCACAAAAACCTTTATCGTGGAATGTGATGCCTCAGGAAATGGAATTGGTGCTGTTTTAATGCAGGAAGGAAGACCCATTGCTTTTGAAAGTCGTCCAATCAAAGGAAAGTATTTACAAAAACCTATTTATGAGAAGGAAATGTTAGCAATACCGCATGCACTAAAGAAATGGCGAACTTACCTAATGGGAAGACACTTCAAGGTAAAAACTGATCATGATAGTCTTAAACACTTTTTGGAACAAAGACTATCTTCAGAAGAGCAGCAAAAATGGGTCACAAAGATGTTGGGTTATGACTTTGAAATAATATACAAAAAATGGAAGCTAAATGTTGTTGCAGATGCACTCTCAAGAAAGAATGAAGAGGTGGAAGCATTGCTTTGTGCCATTTCTATTATCCAACCAGATTGGACAACCAAAGCAAGAGATGAATGGAAGAAGGATGAAGAAGTGTGGACACTCATTCAAAAGTTACAACAAGATCCTAGTACATCTGATACATTTAGTTGGAAAAATGATTCCTTATGGTACAAATATCGCTTATATCTTTATAAGAATTCCCAACTAAAACAAAATATTCTTTTGGAATTGCACAATTCTCCTTTAGGAGGACACAAGGGATTTTTAAAAACTTACCACAAGGTGAAGAAATAATTTTTTTGGGATGGACTTAAATCTAATATTCAAAAGTTTGTGGCAGAATTTTTGGTTTTCCAGTAGAATAAAGTTGAGACAATTAAGACCCCGGGTCTTCTACAACCTTTATCCATTCCAAGTCAACTTTGGGAGGAGATTTCAATGGATTTTATCATAGGTTTACCCAAGTCTGAAGGAAAGAGTGTCATCATGGTGGTAGTTGATAGAATTACCAAGTATTCACACTTTTGTGCATTATCTCATCCATTTAAAGCAATTACAGTTGCTACTACATTTATGGACACAATTTAAAAGCTACATGGAAACCCAAGGGTTATTGTGAGCGAGAGAGATCCCATTTTTACTGGAAATATTTGGAAAGAGTTATTTTCTTGTTTGGGTACTCAATCAGCTCATAGATCATCTTATCATCCTCAATCCAATGGTCAAAATTTGATAGTAAATAAATTTTTGGAAGGATATCTTCGTTGTTTTGTATCTGATAAACAAAGACAATGGTTCAAGTGATTACCTCTTGCAGAATGGTGGTATAACACTTCCTTCCATACTGTAGAAAAAATGACCCCATTTATGTCACTTTATGGATATCATCCACCATCCATCACATCATATTTAAGAGAAAATTCAAAGGTTAAAGCAATGGAAGATCACATCGAGCATCAACAAGAAGTTCTCCAACTCTTAAAGGATAACCTGAATTTGGCACAAAATCGAATGAAACAATAGACAGATCAACATCGCAGCAAGAGAAGTTTTGATGTAGGAGACTGGGTATTTTTACGGCTACAACCATACAAACAAATGTCCCTCAAGCAAGCTAAGAAGGATGATAAATTATCGCCAAAGTACTATGGTTCTTACAAGGTGTTGCAAAATATTGGTACTATGGCATACAAATTGGAGCTTCCTTCTTCTTCACGAGTGCATCTAGTTTTCCATGTTTCATGCTTAAAGAAGGTTATAGGTGAAAATATTCCAGTTCAAACAATATTCCTAGAACTTGATGAGGAAGGAAAAATCATATTGGAACCTGAAGCAGTCACAGAAACAAGAACTCGACAGCTACGAAATCGATCAATTTCAGAGTATCTCATCAAGTGGAAGAACTTACCCACTAGAGATTCTACATGGGAGGATGAGAATTTTATACATAAGCACCCAGAGCTACTCAAGCATTGAGGACAACACTTTTTTGAAGGAGAGGGGCATGTTAGGTCCCTATTACTAGTATAGTCCATTATTCTTGTTAGTGTAACCCCCATATTGTTATTATTGTGCCCTTAAATTATTATTGTTAGGTCGGCTAGGATTACATTGTGGCCCCATGGACTCCTATATATAGAAAGGAGGTTTTGTAATTTGAATCATCCAAGAATTTTTCATTCATGTAATGTATTGGAGGTTTCCCCCTCGAAGTGGCTTATTTCTAAGGCGTTGATATCTCTTTTCTTCTATTTTTGGAGCTGGTTTCACAACATCAACATTCGCCTGAATACTAACCACTATGAAATGATGAGGAGGATGTACATAACCTGTTTCCACCTCGCATGCTAGAGCTTTCCCCCAGAAATTCCTGACAACCCACTTGTCACACATAGCTGTTCTGCAATCCTAATTAATGCCCTCATTAAGCTTTGTGGGTGGAGCCGCCCACCACTATCCGTTGTCGTCATCATCAATTTGGGTGTCATAGTTGGTGCATGCTTCCTCCACATAAACCCTCCCCATATTTGCATAAGGGCCCATGCATCACCAGTTGGCACCCCGATCGAGGGTTTTGGTATGTGATGTTATCCCAATCCCTGTTTTCTATCTCCTACAACACTACAAGACCTAGCTCCTCTATGGTTTTCTCCCATGAGTTATCCATGCCCCTCTCCTAGTTATTACAATCCGAGTTTGTGAGGAGATCGACTGCCTCGTTTCCTGTTCTTCTGACATGGGACGAGGTAATATAACTCACCTTCACCATAATATCCTTAATCTATTGAATTAGTCTGGCTATTTGCTAGCTGCTACTAATATAATCTGAGTGCGCTCCTTTTTGCAGCTTTTAGAGCATACTAGTGACATTAGTCGAGTCTCCTTCCACCTCCAGTCGATGATATTGTTCTCTACTTGCAATTATCAGCCCCTGCATTTTTGCATTCAGTCCAGCCTCATTATTTCTAGCATGTCCCAGGTCCATGGCACAAGTCCATAAAACACAACCCTCACAATCTTGGAAAATCTCCCCTGCCCCTGCTTGACCTGGGTTAACCTTCGAAGCCCTATAATAACTGGTTTAATGAAACCCTGCTGGTGAGGTTTAAACATATCCCTAACCTGATAGCCCATTCATTTAGGTTTCCATGAAGCTGGTGTCAACATCTGGGCTTTAAGATTTAACTGATTAAGGATCCCTACCTCCATACCCTGATCAAGTAGAATAGTCTCCCATATATTTTGATTAATGGTTTTCCATATTTCAGTGGGTTCCCTTTTCTAATCTTGGAACGTTCTCATGTTCCTCTCCTTCCACACTACCCAATGAAATTTGGTAGATATATATTGAAATTGTAAGTTTCACTAATGTAATTCATAGAGACTTAGTACATTTTTAATTTTTTTTTTTTAAATTATGTTTTGTTTATTTTTTTAATTGGTTAATTTTAGTTAAAATGGAATTTGGTAAATATATAATGAAATTATAAGTTTGAATTCACACTGACTTAATAGATTTGTAATTTTTTTTTTAATTCTGTTTTTATTTTTATTTTATTCGTTAATTTTAATTAAAATTGAATTTGGTAGATATATATTGAAATTATAAATTTGATTAGTTTGATTCATTCACATTTAATATATTTTTTAAAATGAAAAACTAATTTACATAGTTAAAAATATATTCTAAAAAGTTTCCAATTTCATCTAATTTTTCTTATACCAAAATTCAAAAAATAAAATAAAATCATAAAATAAAGTAAAAAAAATGAAAAAATAAAAACCACCAACTAATAATTACAAATCTTCTTTGCATTGTTGAGGGCTACAAATTTCAATATAGATGGCTATATTCTTGGATATAAACACTTGGTTGATTGGAATTTTACGTGTTTTAATGTGCTTGAACTTGTTTGGTTGTACTTATACATGTTTGATTCTGTAGTTGATGATATAATTGCTATAATAGTGGATTTATTTCTTATTTATGAGATTGAGTGATTAGTTGATTGATTGATTCTTAGTGGATTGATTTCTTATTTATGAGATTGATCATTTGAGCAAAGCATTCATTGATGCTTATGGTATGCATAACGATGAATATAATTGATGGTTATCCTACACTTTGACTCTATATTCAACATAGATTGACAAGCTATAAGATTGATTCAAGGGAAGGTGGAAGTAGTGGCTACTCTGAATACCTCTACATGCACAGGGTGGGACAATATTCGCACTAGACGAACAACTATGGTGATTACGCATACTGCTATTAGTAGTAGGGTTTTTTCTATTCTTGGTTCCACCCACATTAATTTCACTTTTCTCCAGCTGAGCAAATGTTAGCCACATCTACCACCTACTTCAAATACTCACCCTCTTGATAGGTTTTCAATGCCCTCAAATATAGCAGCTGCACTGCCATGCTAACCAACAGACTATTAACAGAGGCTATATCATAGCCCTAGTTCATTATGTTCATGCCATATTTCATAGAGCTTACTGGATCATTTCTGGCATCTTTCATGTAACTTAGTGGTTTATTACTAGTTGGATTTGAGTCATATAGAGAAGATAGCTCTACAATGGTTGAGACTATGTGTAATAATGTTTGTGTTGCAATCTCAAAAGGGTCTTAGGGTATTGGGCAACCTCTTTCAAAAGTAATTCATAAAGAACATCCATGAACAAGGGAAACTCACCCAATGCTATGGATGAGGCTAAGAAGTCAGCCTGGAAGTTTTTGTTTATAAGGGATGTAGGCTACATGGAATTTTCTGAAGTGACATAGTAGGTAAGTCATGCTCTAGTCGTAATCAGTAAGGGTAGGCTCATATACAATGGACTTGACTTGGACTCAATTTCCCATTGGTTGAGAGTCATGAAATTCCTAGATAGAGGTCACAACTAATTCTAGGGTTGTGCACAGGCCAAGGATAAGGGCATTATATTTCGCTACATTATTGGTGCAAGAGAAATAAATTAAATAAGCAAAGTAAAAGCAGTACTCTTCTTCAGGAGCTAGAAAGTCAATACTAGTGCTAACACCTTTTTTTTTCTTGCACCGTCAAAATACATAGTCCATGTGTTAGGCTCTACAATAAAGGATGGCTTAGCTGGAGGTTCGTTGCAAGCTACAAAAGGCTTAATTTAGGTGGAACCATCATACAAGGTCTCAAGTGTCAAGGCATTATCCAACTAGTCAGTTATGGCTAACCTCTTCAGGGAATTTTAGGTAATAAAGTGTAAATAAACCTCTTGGAATAGTCAGATCCAATTGGCATAGTGACTAGACAAGGCAGGTTTGAAGATTAGGTATTTATGCAGCTTTTATTAAGAGATGAGATGTGTTTCCTGACTTAGTGAGTAATGGTGAAGTCACTACATATCGAAAAAAATATCAAGACATAACTTATCTATAGGTGTGTAGCATGTCTAATAAACAACTAGGCTCCTACTAATGGGCGTAGACTACATGGTTTCTCTAACCATCATCCTTTTTCATAAGAACAACAAATATGGCCTAGTTGAAGGTATACACATATAGTAATAAATGATGATCCTATTTTGGTGATATCAATATGGGCGGTGAGATAAGCATACTTTAAAATTGTTCAAAGGGATTTTACACTCATCATTATAGGCAAGGGGTGTACCCTTCTTCAACAGGTGAGTAAGAGGGTGGGATACCTTAGTGAAACCATCTATAAAGTGTAAGATTAATTTGCCATGGCCTAGAAAGGATCAGGTAGCCTTGATACTATGGGGTTATGACATATGTATGATGGTATTAGCCTTTGTAGGGTCTATGTAAATACCTCAACAGGACATGATGTAACCCAACAACTTACCTCTCCCTTATGATCTCACTCGTTCCTTCCCCTAAGAGGGAAAGAAACTAGAAGTTCCTTCCTCTCCTGTTAGTCGAGCCTGCTTGCGCACCTCTCCCTCTCCCTTATGGTCGAGCGACTACGTTCCTCTCCCTTTAGTCGAGAGTTCGATACCTCTCCTCTTGTGTAGAGTTCGGCTAGCTCACCCTCACCCCTATGGTCGAGCGTCTAAAGACCCTCTCCTGTATGGTCGAGCCTGCTTATGCACCTGAGGTAACACCATAAACAAATTTGCCAAGGCTTAATAGGATCTTATAGGTATGAAGGCATAATAGAATAGTATAGAAGTCCTTGGGATGGTCACTACATAATAGGGACTTATATAGTAGGTCATTAACATAGGACTCTAAGATCTTATGGATAATATCATGGAATCTGGTGGTAATAACACGTTGGTATGTGTCTCCTATGTTTTTTATGCCAAAGGGAATTACTGTATACTAATAAGTTTCCCATTCGTAGTGAAAGTCTATCTTATGTCTATTCTCATTGGATATTACGATCTAGTTATAACTTAAGAAGCCTTCTATGATTGAAATCATTTCATACCCGACCACTAAATCTACTGACTGATCAATGGAGGGTAAGGGAAAGTTTTCTTTTAGGCTAGTAGAATTTAGGTCCCGATAATCCATGGAAACTCAAACTATGCCATTCTTCTTCATGACCATAACAATATTAGCTAGCCACTCAGAATAATCTATAGGCTACAAAAACCTACCCTCTAAGAGCTTTTGGATTTCTTTGCCTGAGGAAGAAACTACTTGCCTGACCAAAAGGATGGCAAGGAAGGATGGTGAAGAGCCAAAGAGAGAGGAAGGAATAACTTTGATTGAAAGAAAGGTATTTTATGGAAATGAGGCTTTGTAATTTTTGAACCAGTTTAAGAAGCAGTCGTTGAACCATATATAGTAAAGAAGGGGTCCTTTCTAAGAAATGGATACAAAGGCTAGGAGTCAAAGTTCATCTCGCGGTAACCTTTGCTCCATTGTCTAACTCAGGTGATCTCTACCTTCGTGGCTACAGAGATCCCAAAGTCAGAGGAAGTAAAAGGCATGTATATATGATTTATTATTATACGAAATGTCCAAAAAGATAGAGGTATTGACATAGAATGGTGATAGCAAAGAAGCTTGATAACTATTTCCACCTATGGATTGGCAAAGGAGTAGGGGAAGCTCCACACAGTGGGAGAGTCCATGATATATAGGAAAAATCAACCAAGGTTTGATGGAAACATGTGAATACTAGGTGATGAAATATGTTCGTCGATGGGGGGTAGATGCAACAAACAAAAGATCGGATATGGAATGGATCCACTAGAGATCACTCAAAATGGTATGAAAAGTGGTAAGCTAAGTTGAAACATATGGATATGGATACTGGCAGTGCCGATGAAATGGAACATATGTGAGACAATCCTACTCATTGTCGGCTTAGAGATCTAATAGAGATCAATGAGATAGAATAAATTAGAAATCCAAACCTATACTTTTTTTGATGGAACATGGAGTATTCAATGAAGTCTGGGCTAGATAGTATCTCATCAAATTTTGGATAGCCTTCTTCATTAAGTCTCATGGGCTCTAGTGATCGGACCTATAATATGCCTGAGGACAACATAGCCAGGAATGTGCTATTAGAGGTTCGTCAGGAATCTAAATCGGCTAGATCATACAAGGATGGGTGTCCTAGACTCATCTTATGTAAGGTTTTTACTTTGTAAGCCTTATTCTCCATTTTCCCTTGTGTAACTGATAGCCCCAATTTTAGTGGAACAAGGATGATGATAAAGATTAGCAACCATAGATAGCAGGAAAAAATATTAATATTTGCAATATCTCAGTGTTAAGGGTGCATTGTATATAGAGCGATACGTGCATTCTCCTCTTCATTGGGTGATCAATTCCACTATCTAAGTTTGAACAGTGCATTTTATATAGAGACATAAGCATGTTTCTAGTGCAAGAATTGAACACTGTAGGTTTACAGCTCGCACCTAAGTTACCACCATTCTGAACCTAAATCTTAGCTCTTGTGAACCCAAATCTATGCTCTCCTAAACATCTATGTGCTGTTGAAAGCTCCCAAAACCTCCTACTTCAACTTAGTTATTATAACCCTACAGCTGCACTAGGAACATGGCCAATGAGTGGCTCCTTCTTGCTATCTCTGCCCATGCTATGGATGGTTCTAAGACAAGTTCATCAACTGGATCATCATAAGGGAAGGGATTAACGCAAATTTTAAGTTGGCTCAGAGCTTTTGTTCGGATCATGATTTGGTGGGGCAGTTGGTTAATAATCATGCGTAGTAATGAAGCTAGTTTAACTCACATTGTTTGGTCGTGGAGTTAAGGTGGTTTTTATTCATATAATTTTTTAATGGGGACATCACTATCCCTATTATAAGTGCGAGATCCACTATGAATCCCAACAACCCATCTATTTAGTGGAGCCAGGAAGTTATATATAAGACGAGAGTATATATGCACTGAGCAAAGGCATGTTATGAACCAACAAATTTTATTTTCTAGCCCAAGCGGGGTACATGGTAACTAGGATACATATCGAGGATGGTTAGGCTTTGAAGAGAAGCGAGGTGTACTAATTTGAAACCGCCTGAACCTTAATATAGCTGAAGAACTGATCAAGTATGAAGGAAGTAAAATATCATTGAAGGCAGTGAAATAACTCACAAAAGCAATAAACACCTTTCAGGGTAGAAAAGGAGGTGGAAGTGCAAGGCCTTTTCGGTCACAACTGGGGAAATTTTAGTTGCACTCAGATCACACAAGAAATGGACCACAAGCCCAAGTGCTGCTGTGAACACTCCAGTAAGTAAACCCAAATAGGTAAAGCCAAAGAAAATGAAGGAGAGAGAAAAAAAAAATGAGGCAAAGCATAAGTAGCCTAGAGAACACTTGAAATGTTGGGGCTACAAAGTAGAGTAGAGGATGTGATAGTGTCCTCACAGAGGTGAAGTCCTAAGAATGGATTGTAGGTTAATCCATGCAGTGGCAACAATAACCAACGTATATGAAGGACGTTGAATCAATGCAATCGTTGGATTACCACCAACTAATTTCCCAGCACTGGAGATAGGTGAAGGAAGTCAAATATTACCCTAAACTATGTACTTGATAAACCAGATTCACTTGTCAGCTCTTATTGTATCACCCTTCTCCTGCTGGAATATAAAAAAACACAAGACATTTTCATATATATCCTTTCAAATATTTGGCCAGTAGAATCAACAGAGCTAAAATTATCTTCTGCCCCCGGTGCCCTACCCCCAGTGCCCTTCCCACATAGAGTAATGACACTCCTTCATGTTCCCCCACTTAATAACATACACTCTATCTTGAGTGAACACCAAGAGTCCATCCTTGACGTTGAACTTCCTAGCTTTCCCCTCCAGGGTTTGCTTCACCAACTCTGCAGCTTGCAGATATGAGGCCAATCCCTCAAAAATCCGGTCTAACATCTCCCCATACAATTCAACTTGACTTGTTCCATGCACTGAAACTAGGCTTTCTTCTATTGCTGCAAGTTGTGGTTTCCGACTGAGTGCATCTATCTTAAACTGACTTCATTTAGATGTCTCAACCTTGTATGCCATAAAAAGGAGTTTTAAACATCTCTCTTTCCTATAAAAATAACATTGCATTCATTCTTCACGTGGGTGGTGACATCCAACTTATAAAAGGTGCCAATTATATGACCCTGGGTTAGCACCAATGCTCCTATAGTCAATTTATGGTCATCCTGAAAAATGGTTACTACAAATCTATCATCAATCAATTCACCCACCAGGAGGAGATTAATTATCAAACTAGGCACATGTATCATTGCTTTTAAATGTATCACTCTACCATTACTATTTATAATAGCAATATAGCTAATTCCAACAGTATTCATTACACTCATAGGTGTGAAACCATTCTCCACGAGGAGTCATATGAAAGAATATTTTTGAAGTTGATAAGTCATGAGTGGAGATTACATCATATCCACTTAGACCTCACTGCATGCTTCAATTTAAAAACACTAGGATATGATAAACGTTCTAACACTCTTATCCTTATTTATTTTACTAGTAGCTTCTAAAACTGCTTCACTCTTTCTATAAGTACATATTCTTCTAATATACTTTTTTTTTGTAATATTAGAAGATCACTCCACTCTTTCTACCTTTACTAAAGTGTATACCTTTGCCTCTTTACTTGCTTCTATCCTAGGAGTTTCCTCTTATTTTATCCTGTGAACAACCTCCATTATAACATGTCTCACCAATTTCAGTATATGCTTCCCTGGAGGATCTTCTCCTTCCTTCTTCATTTCATAGTTGGCTAACAATTATTTCCATCTTTGGCTTATCACTACAAGAGCCATTGATGACCATTATCAAGTTATCCTAAGAGATATACTTATTATAAGAGTAAGGCATTGGTCTCATAATTCTATATTCATTTCTATAAGTCTTTGTCTATACTAAGAAGTCTCTATACAAGGAAACAATACTATTTATTAAATAGTCTCAGTTACCTTCTCTCTTCCTGGCGTAGTCACCAGCTACCTCATTCTCCCAAAGTATTGAGTAAATCAATGGGCTAGTGGGTTCGCTCCCTCACACTGACGACACTTATCATAGTCACCAAGTCAATGGGGGCTAGTCAGGGTAGTGAGGGCATATAGGTCATTGGTATCCCTTCACTACCTATCTCATATCCATTCACTGCCTCTCTAAATAGGATAAAGGGATTGTTAGGCATACTAAATTAGGTAAAGGTGGAACTCGAGATGGATAATTACAGAACCATATCTGTGGATCACATAAAAGTGTCTTAACATACCTCGCCCTTTTTATCTAAATATATATTTTCCGAGGGTCTAGCTTGCGGAATGTAAGTAATCTACCTACCCATTCGCCCATTTAGACTATATTTTCTTTGACAACCAACATCTATGAATTGAATATGAGGGTTAATAAACTAAATATGCCGAATAGCAGATTGTTTTCACATCTTTTTTTCCCTCCCATTAAATAACATCATGGTTAGCCACTCCACTTCATCTAGTTGCATAGGCTTAGTAAGTACCTCATTTCTTCTAGTTGGGGTTGCCACTAAGATTTGATATGTATGGGGGAGAAAGGATAACGACTAGATATAATAACTTTCTTTAACGTGGAAACTAACTGAGACAACATATTAATTCTAGTCAATGATATCCTACTCTTAATGCATCATCGCATCTAAGTACTACTTACTAAGGGTAATTCATTGGGTTACTTCAGGCTGCTACAACCAAATATTGCTTGGGTGATTTCTTAGTTACTAGCTCTTTTCCATATTTTGATATGCACTAGTTCAATCATTATTTTGAACAGAAATAATATGTTGGGATGAAGAAGGTGCATCCTTTTTCCACATATTAGATAAAAGAAATAGGACTGGGGTTGGATAGCTTACTCTATTAGAGGAAGGCATAGATATGATTCTGCCCTCTTGATTTCTCTTGCTTCTTTCCAGTCATCTCCTTCCACGGGAAGGAATTAGCATTCAAACCCTACCTAATGGATCTCTTAATATAAGGTAGAAGAGGATTTATTTATACCACCGGTAATAACTAATATGATATGCTACACAGTGAGAAACAAAGCATAAGCAGCTAATCTCATAATACGCCTTCAGCAGGCATCAATTGGTCTGGACACAGATGGGTTGGAATGAAGGAAACATGGGGCAGTAGCCTAACTCGCTCACTCAATTACTTTACCATATTATATTATTACTTGACAATCCTAGTTTACCTAATCTTTCTATACCACCTAAGTTTTTGTTTGCATCTTACTCAGGAACTGGAAGGAACCGCCAGGAAGAGTGCATTTATCGATGGGAATCCACTTTCTATTTTGAGCTTGAATCCATTATTTAAGAGCTATAACCCCAAATACCTTTTTGAGTAGAGAATTTCTCCCTGCTTTAGTTGAAATATGATATCTTAGTTCGAATCGAAAGCTTACTTAGTTTAGACTTGGATCTATCCACCCAGATTTTAGGCTTACTCGCCAGATTTTTCTGTACAAGTCTACATTAACAATCTGGTCCAGGAAATGGTCAAGTAAATGGTGGATGAAAGAATCAGATTTGTAGATCATTTACTTATTAGATACAAATAATCCAATAAGCAGATAAGCAGATAATCTGATCTTTTATTTGTATGAAGATAGGTTTGGTGGGTTAAAATGAATGACTATTTGGACAAGAGAGCATGAGAGCTAACTTATAACTAACAAAATATATTATACTAAACCCTATACTAGGGGTAAAGGCAGTCGATTTTTTTACAACTTCCCTTCATACAGTTCCATATCCACCAACAGGATAAGAAGAGGTAATTATAGCATGAACAATAGTGAAAGATGCAAGGGTTGCACGAAAAGTTGACTAAGTGGATTCAATCGATGAAGTAGTAGATTAAGTAGAAGATTAATAGGACTAAGGATAAGCCATGGAATCAGTAGCTGTGGTAGATTTTTGTGATTGAGATAAATACCCATCTCTTTCAATCGATTAAGTAGTTTATTCCACAGTTTATTTTGTCGATGAAGAAAAAGTTTTTGTTTCAACTGCAACACGTTGATATTTTTCATTTAGTGATCAGTATGAAGAACCTAAGTGTTGAGAGCGTGATTCAGTTCCTACTAATTATTGTAATCAGGATTATGACGCTAGGGAGCATGATCCAGAAGCAGAGAAAGCACCTACACCTTCACTAGTTTTCAGTAGTTCCATAACCAGTACCAAAAGCAAGAGAACTAGATGTGGATCCAGCAGCCGTATATAGAGAATATCAAAATTTTCCTATAGTGACAAATCCATACGCACCAGTTTATTCACCAATTGATTCAGTAGATTTAGATCGAGATCTAGATTATGACCTTCATGATCCAGTTGAGGATCTATACCTGTAGCTAGTTTACCTAGTTGACTCAACAACAATTGCTTCTGATGAAGCAATTGATTATGTAATGTCTTCTTGTGATTCTGTTCATTAAGATTTTGAGTCAGTAGTAGATTAGTAGCCATTGAAGTAGTTGATTGAGCAATATTAGAAGAAGCAAGTGATTCTGATCTTGATCCAATCGAATAAGCACCATCAATAGCAGAAGAAGCAATAGTAGCTGACCTACTATAATATCCAGTTCCAAAAGCACCACCATTACTGGTTGCTTTAGAATCTGGTCCAGCTAATGTAGAGTTAGTTGGTGCAGTTTTTTATTCTGTCAATTCTTATATGGATGCAACACAAGATGTTCCAAGTCTAGATTTTGTACCTATTCCATAGCTAACATCCCTTCTGTTGAAAATATTAAAGTCACCTGCGAACCCCGTGCAGGTAGAAACATAGTACAATAGGGGCAGTTTACGTTGAGTGCATGCATCTGTGCATTTAACAAAGGCATGGAGAAACTGTAGGGAATATTTATGTTTATGGGCCGCAGTCAACTTTGCAGAAGAATTGAAGAATTTCATGGTTCAACCACGCAACAACAAATTTTCTTAAAGAAAAATATTTTTGGGCATAAAAGCCCTCAACAACCAAACAAAGAAGTTTTTTGTTAAACGCGTCAAGTTTTTAAACATATAAAAGTGACATGTCTTTTTGTGGTCCCCACCAGTTTTAGTCCAATGCCGAACTTGTGATGTGATGTGGTCCCCACCACCATCGCACATCGCAATAGATGAATTCATGTGTCAGTGTCTTGTTGATGTGAAGTCCCGACACGATGCGATGTTTCAATATCACACATCGCACATCGCAACGGACTATGTTAAAACCCCCTCTGAAATGTTACCACCGATGTATGAGTTTCGATGCGATGTGGTCCCCACATCGCACATCGCAACATCGCAAGTCTTCCGTCCAACTGTTCCGCTGTTCCGCCAAATGCTTATGCGTCGATGACGATATCACTCATCGCAGCTTTCCACCGACTGCGACCGTTCTGCCAATGCATTGTTGATGTGATATTGCAATGTGATGTGGTCCCTACCACCATCGCACATCGCAAATCGCATTTTCCAAAGTCTTCCGCTCAACCGTTCCGCCGATCGCCGATCCGAAACTGGTCCCATTGCCAACTTAGCCACTCGTCGACCAATCAACATTTTTCGCGTTCTTTTTTGGCCTAATGTCACCTTCAACTTTTGGTATGCAAATTTTTCATAGAATACGGTTTAGTTTTTTTTGAGTTCCACAGACCCCAGCAGCAGGCCAATCACAAGAAGTTCGCGCTCATTTTGAGCTTGCTGATGTAGGGGCATTTTGTAATGTGAAAAGAATTCAATGAAGCTCAATTTTTGTTTGACGTCCGGGCCCACAGGTTTATTAAAACTTTGTTTAAAGTTTTATGTTCCGGCAGTGTACTAAGTTTAAAAAAAAAAAAAAATCCTTTTGTTATATTTATTTTGTTTTATGTTTTATAACGCCGTGCCATATAAAATGAAAAGCTCGTATGCTTTTTGTATGTAATGTTTTGTAGTGAAAAGCCCGCAGGCAGAGAAAACACAGTGAACACCACAGAGCACTGTATATGCGATTTTTTTTAAGAGACATAGAAATTTTTTTTTGGGCACTGCGTGTGAAGCAGTCTTTGATATTTTGTAAATCCCTCAGGAAGAGGAATAACATAATTTTGTAATAGTTTTGTTTTGTTAATTAAATAGAAAGAATTTAATTCCATCTTTTTCCAGCATTTCTCTATGTTAAAGGAGGATAATTTTTATTCTCCTTGTGTGTTCGGAATATTTAGAAATTCCAACATGGTATCGGAGCTAATCCAGGCTCTTTGAGGGTGTCAAAGAAGCTGAAGGAAGAAGGAATCTTGTTGTAGAAGTACACCAGCAGATCTCCAGCAAGCCCAACAGAACTTAAAGTCTAGGTATTTCTAAAAAAAAAATAGAGTTTTGTTTTGTTTAAAGAGTGCAGTCCTTAGAGAGAGAGAGTTTGTCTTTTAAAGAAGGAAAGACAGTTTGTTTATTTAAAAACATAGTGAAGTTTATTACATAGTTCAATTAGTAAGCCATGGCTGGACCAAGCGCAAGTATGAGTATTGGAAATACTCATCTCCCACAATTTAATGGGAAAAACTATGATTATTGGGCCATTACCATGAGAGCCCTATTTGCTTCCTAGGATCTATGGGAATTTGTAGAAGATGGTCTTGATGAACCAGTTCATGAGCAAGCTTTCAATGCCTTAACATAGGTAGAGAAGGATTTATTGAAGAGAAATAAGAAGAAGGACTCTAAAACCCTCTTCTATCTCTATCAAGCAATACATGAGAGTGTGCTTCC
Source organism: Pinus albicaulis (assembly GCA_034641835.2). Lineage (NCBI taxonomy): Eukaryota > Viridiplantae > Streptophyta > Pinopsida > Pinales > Pinaceae > Pinus > Pinus albicaulis. Next base: position 160,417 of record JAXQQM020061286.1, on the reverse strand, counting down.
AAGGATAGAAGTAGCTAAGAGATCCAAGGACGCATGGGATACTCTTAAGAAAGCCTATCAAGGTATGGAGAAAGTGAAGATAGCAAAAATACAATTGTTGAGGAGATATTTTGAAACTCTCTGTATGAAAGAGTCTGATAACATTGACTCATTCTTCACACATGTGATTGGGATGGTCACATAGATAAGGTCTCATGGAGAGAGACTTGAAGAAATAAGGATAGTGGAGAAACTATTGAGGAGCCTACCCTAAAGGTTTGATGTTATTGTAACCACCATTGAAGAGACAAAGGATCTCTCAAATTTCACAGTACATTAACTTCATGCATCATTGATGACTCATGAACAAAGATTTGGAAGATCAGTAAACCCATCTTTGGAGCATGCCTTCAAGACCTAGATGCCTTTTGGAAGAGGAAGAGGTCAAGGCAGAGGAAGAGGAAGAGGCATAAGCCAAAACAGAGGAGGAAGGAAAAACCCTTCACATACATGTGGAAGGAGCAACAGTCAAAATCAAAGCCAAAGCCAAAGCAGCAGCCAACAAGGTGGACACCAACATGCTCATGGACAAAGGTATGACAAATCCAATGTCCAGTGTCATTATTGCAAGAAATATGGGCACTATACCAATGAATGTAGAAAAAAGCAATATGAAATGAACAATAAGAATAATTCTAATGTAGAAAGAGAATAAAAGAACCCAAAGAATGTTTTTTTAACATGTAATGTAGCACAAGATAGACATGATGATGTATGGTTCTTAGATTCAAGCGGCAGTAATCACATGACTGGAAACATAGCAATGTTTTCCAATCTTGATGAAGATGTTAAATCTGAAGTAACAACTGTTACTAATACTAAGATCTCTGTCAAGGGAAAAGGCAGAGTAAGTATCCATGCAAGAAATGGTGAGCAGAAATTTGTGCTAGATGTATGCTATGTTCCTGGCTTGAAATGTAATCTTTTGAGCATTGGGCAGCGCATTAAAAAAGGTTACAATGTATTCTTCAAGAATGATATGTGCACAATAATGGACATACCTCTAAGCAAGAAGATTATTGCAGAAGTGCAAATGACCAGAAATAGAATGTTTCCACTCAAGCTCAATATAGACTCGAAGGGAAAGAGAAAGAATATAGTTGCTGTAACTCAAGAGGTCTTTCAAAAGGAAGTGAAAGATGAGAATTGGTTATGGCATTTGAGATTTGGACATCTCAATTTTGGAGGTCTGAATTTGTTGCACAGAAAAGGAATGGTAAGAGGACTACCATTGACTGAGAAACCTGATAGCCTATGTGAAGGCTGCATTTTGGGAAAACAACACAGATAAAACTTTCCATCAAGAAAGCGCATAAGGGAAAAAGCACCCTTAGAAATTATCCATTCAGATTTGTGTGGGCCAATGCAAACATCATCAGTATCAGGAAGCAATTATATGTTGACCTTCATTGATGATTTCACAAGAAAAGTATGGGTTTATTTCTTGAAATATAAAAGTGAAGTGTTTGAAAAGTTTTTCCACTTTAAAGCTCTCGTAGAGAAACAAAGTGGGCAGCATATCAAGGTCTTAAGAACTGACAGAGGAGGTGAGTACATCTCAAAATAATTTTTGTGTTTTTGCAGAGAAAATGGCATACACAAACAGTTTACCAAACGGTACACACCTCAGAAAAATGGTGTCACTACAAGAAAAAAGAACATTGGTGAGGGTCATGCTTGTGATGGACCTTTAAGGTCCATCACCAATGTCACATATGGTGATGGTCTTTAAAAAACTATCATTGTAAGTGTATATAGTGATGGTCCTTTATGGTGTGTCACCAAAGATATTTTCAATGACACTTTTGGTGAGGGTTGTTAAAGGCCCATCACTAATTCTCTCTTTGGTGACACTTCTAGTGACGAACTTTTAATGAACCTCACCAATTCTCTTTTTGTTACTTTTGGTGATGGTCAAAAAATTTATGTCATCATTGATCATTAAAAAACCGTCACTGTAAGTGTATATAGTGATGGTCCTTTATGGTCCGTCACCAAAGACATTTTCAATGACACTTTTGGTGAGGTTCGTTAAAGGCCCATCACTAATTCTCTCTTTGGTGACACTTCTAGTGATGAAATTTTAATGACCCTCACCAATGCTCTTTTTGTTACTTTTGGTGACGGTCAAAAAATGCCCATCATCATTGATCATTCCAATGAGTTTTTGATGACGCTATGTGCCTGTTAATATATTTTTTGTCAAAATTTAATCATTTAATACCATTATTGTGGAGTATTTTTTATAATATGTCCAAGGCCATAGTGGTTAGGGTGAGTCAATTTTTTAGAAGTAATTAGTGTGTATCATTTTCCTCAAGTAATGACTAGTCGAATAGAGATTTCCTATGAGTCAACACATGATTCATATATATTAAGCTTATTATCTAGAAAATTCCCTTTAGATAAAGTTCCACTATTGTGTGTAGGAAATATATTATTTAATACATAATCAAGCTTTGACAATTCTATTAATGAGAGAGACCTAACGATCCTCACCAATCTGGGCACACCTTAAATTAATGCTTTGGCACACAGTAACATTTCTTAGCACCCCACATGTATTGGAACATCTTGTGATGACATTGATGCCCAAACACATGGTGTCATGCGCTAGCACAACATCTAACTCTCCTAGCATGTGTTGGCATGCTGCATATAGTCCCTAGCATGCCCTGGAACACCTTGGTTGAATGCATTGACATACATTAGCACTTGGCACACAATGCCACTTGGCATGTATTGGGACCTATTATTAGTCTACCTAGCATGCCCCTTTTCAAAAAGATAAAGTCCCGATTTATTAACCCTCTTATTGGTTCTTCCTTTTGTTGCCTTGACATATATTGACATACCTTGGCACCCTGCACCACATCCTTAGCACCTAACATGTATTGGCATATCTTGGCACTATTAATTGGCACGTGATATAATTAGTACACCCTAGAACTTCCAAGAATACTTTGGGAATTATTGATATACCTTGATATTCCATAGCATGCCTTACCAATGCTTACCATACCTTGTCAGTCCCTCCTTGGCATGACAACTAACACTCATTAACACAAGTCTCTGGCACACGTTCCTCATATTCATTAACTTCCATGAATTTTTACCTAGTGCTCCCTTAATGTTTTTTCCTAGTAATCCTTAACACTCATCAACATGCATTATCACTCTCTAGCACACCTTAGCACTCTTCAACATGCCCTTCCACTTCGTAACATGCATAGCACTAGTCCCTGACACGTATTGGCACTTGGCACATGTTGGCGCTTGGAAAGTCTTAGCATGTATGGAATACATTGAGATGCCTTGGTATGATTTGGAATGGTTTAATATTAAATTTATTTGTGATTATCAATTTTTGGAAAGTAGATGAGAAGCAACAAAGGAATACTTGGCACTTAGTATGCACTAAGACTTCGCACTTGGCACCTATTGCTGCCTAGTGTTGGTGTACCTAGCATGCCTCTCTTGGAAAAGGTAAATTGATGACTTATTAACCCTCTTATATGTTCATTTCCTTGTATTTTAACCTTTTTATTCCTTTTTTGTCTTGACAGTCCCTGACACACATTGACACACCCTTGCACATCTTAGCATGTTTGGCATATATTCCCACTATCTGGCACATCAAGGGGGTGAAGAGAGATGTAGTCCTAAAGTAGGTCGAGTACAAGGGCGAGTAAGGGTTGCTAAAGGGAGGTCATGATCATCCTCCAAGAGCAAGATCATCATGTGAGGGTTCAAAAGAATGTTGCATACCTTAAGGGTCAGTTTGCGCTAGGAAGTAGGATGGAATATTGTTGGCTCTCTTCTGGAAGATCGAGCATAAGAGAGGTTTCTCATGAGAATATGGGCATGTGATTTCAATGGTGTCTTTGTGTCAATGCTACATCAAATTATGAAATGTTGAAATCTGCAACAAGAAACAGTGAGATTGGAAACTAGAAAGGATAAAAAAAAATGCACGCACACTGGTGAGGAATTTTTATGCACCAGGAGTGAGGAATGTGGGGCGTCTAATTTATTTTTCCCTTAAATAAATTGGAAAATAAATTGTAATTTCATCTCATAATAGCTTATGTCAGTTAATTAACTCATGATGACCGAGTTAGCTCAAGAAATTCAAGTACTTGAGGGTCAAAGATGAGGCATCTAGAGGGATTCTAATATTTTTGGGGTCCAGTTGAAGTTGGTGCATTAGTGGGGTGCAAGTGTAATTAACTCAATTAAATGCGTTAAAATCAGTTTAACTGGTTCTAAATGAGTGACGAGCTAGTGAGAGGTCCAGTGAATTAAATTAGATTTAATTCATAATGCGTGATCAATCATATAAATGATAATTCACTATTAATAGTTGCATGCATGCTAGTTTCTAGGAATACCCAGTTGAGACAGAGGTTAAAGGGAACATAACTATCAGTTGTATTCAGAGAAAATTTCCCATATGAAATTATAAAGTCATTTGGATTCCATGATGGATTGCGCAATCAAGGAAGACTGATTTTCCTAATTAATAAGGAGTTAATTCCCTAGGAATTGCATGAGCAAGGCAGGCTGAAGTAAGGATGAGAATTGGCTAAGTACTAAACCCAGTTTTCCTAGATCAACCGGAGACAATTGACAGGGTGCTGGAGAATCTCATGAGAGATTAAGCATTAATGTATTGTTTCATGATTCCTTGACTTAATACACAATAGAGATAGAGGGCTTTTGAGTAGTTTTTTTCCCCAAATACATCATGTTGTTGTGCAATTGATAATTTATTTCTCTTACTTATATGTGATTGCATGATCGTGTTTTGTTTCCACAAATTGTAGGAAGGATTCAATATCTTGTTTTAGTAGATTACAAGATTAGATTGAATCTTTTTGGTTAGATTTTATACATGGTATCAGAGCAGGAATTTTTTGGGCGGCGAGTTTGTAGAGAATATTTGAATATTTTGGTGTAAAATTAAAAAAAAAAAAAAATAGAATATTTGGATTCCTTGAGAAAATCTACCCAAATGAAAAAAAAAAAAATCGGTCGAATCGAAGCTCAGATGAGGGAGATATCATCGATTTAAAATCAATGCTTTTTTAGAAAAAATTTGTAACATCAGGACAATTACACTGTGCGCGAGTCAAGAACCTATATGTAATTGAGGTACCAGATGCATGCAAAGCTTTGAGGAGAAAGGTAGAAGTTAGATACTTGGTGGTTGAAAGGGAGCATAAATTACCTCTCAACATGCATCCTCATGAGAAGTAGTCTCAGAAGTTTGTGGAGCAGCTACCATAATTGGAGAAGCAGAGAGGAGACTAAGTGGAAGCATCCACTCAAGCAAAGACCTCCATGAGGGGGAAATTTCGAGCCAGATGGGAAGAGGGAGCAACCATACCTTGAGGTGTAAGGTGGGGTGATGTGTAGACATAATCCCAAGATAAGAAATATGGGCAAGGTCTATTGAGATGGTGTGTCTCATGGATCGAACCTAGCTATGAGGATCCCACAGTACAATAGTAGTAGGAAGGATCAATTAGATTGATGTAGTCAGATGTCAGCAGACATAAATCAAAGTGACAGATGTCAAATTCCAGATCGCAAATCAGAGTTAGCAATAGTTCAAAGGGCATGGATGCAGATGTCAGCAACAACATAGAGAATCTAGTACTAGACAGGTGCATTAGCTAGCAGCAGTCAGGAGACTCTAATGACAGATGCATTATACTGAGTAAGTTGTTTGGAGGCTATTCAGTTTCAGGAGTTACAGGTGCAAACAACACTATAGAAGTGTAGCATGAAGAACATTCTAAAGGTACCAGATTGGGGATAGATTGAATTCCTTTCCTATTGAGAGGGAGTGTTGAAATTTGCAACAAGAAACAGTGAAATTGGAAACTAGAAAGGACAAAAGAAATACAGCCACACTGGTGAGGAATTTTGATGTACCAGGAGTGAGGAATGTGAGGCATCTAATTTATTTTTCCCTTAAATAAATTGGACAATAAATTGTAATTTCATCTCATAACAACTTGTGTCAGTTAACTAAGTCATGATGATTGATTTAGCTCAAGAAATTCGATTTAAGGTGATCGAGGTGGATATTGTTGGCCACCCACCTATTCCACATGGGCCCTCGCAATTGTCTCTTTCAGTTTTTCAGTTTCCTTAATTATAGAAAAATTTACTATTTTTGTCAATTTTTCGGGTCCTGAACTTTCTGAGCCATTTTGAGGCCCCAAATGACGTTTTTTGGGCATGAAAGGTTTAGCGATTTCTTAGAAATCACATTAGTAGTTGTAGTCCTCGGAGAGATATTTCTAACCAGGTATCATGTGCGTCAAACGAAGATCATATGACCAAGTTACGACCCTGGAAAGTTGGCTACCCAACTAACCCCAACGGGGCCCATAAACTCTTGGTGTTACATCTCCTCGAGTTAGGGTTTTGGTTGTTTAGGGTTTTATCTTATTTTTAAATAATAAAAAAGACCCTTCATCCTTATTGTACCACAGTTCAGAGGAACATAACTATCAGTTGTATTTATATAAAATTTCCCATGTGCAATTATAAAGTCATTGGGATGCCATGATGGATTTCGCAATAAAGGAAGGTTTATTTTCCAAATTAATATGGAGATAATTCCATAGGAATTGCGTGAGCAAGGTAGGCTGAGAATTAGCTAAGTATTAGAGTGATTTTTCCTAGATCAATAGGAGACAATTGGCAGAGTGCTAGAGAATCTCAAGAGAGATTAAGCATTGTATTGTTTCATGATTCCTTGACTTAATACAAAATAGAGATAGAGGGTTTTGAGTAGTTGCTTCCCCAGATACATCTTGTGTTGTGCAATTGATAACTTGTTTCTCTTACTTATATGTGATTGTGTGATCGTGTGTTGTTTCCACAAATTGTAGGAAGGATTTAGTATCTTGTTTTAGTACATTACAATATCAAATTGAATCGCGTTGGTTAGGTCTTCTACATGAAATAGAAGAGAGGGTTGATACCATCTTGCCTTGTGGTGGTTAGTAGGCCACAAGGTCTGTGATAAAGACCAACATAAATGGAGGAGGACTTGCACTGTAATTTAGATCCATAAAAGAAGTCAACTTAGACATAATATTGATTGATTTAACCCTAGTTTGAGGGTCGACATGCAGATCTGAAGTTCATGTCAAGACTCAGTCAAAGAAACACCCAGAATCTATGGATCCATATGAGCTAGGTTGAGTCTCTTATGGAGGCAAGGGTCATGTTTTTTCTATGTGTGGATAGGGTTTGTTCTACAACAATTAGAAGTACATAAGTATAATGCCCTAGTTAGGATAGTTTCCTAGCATGTTTAGTTCATAAGGTATGCCCTTAAGACTGTGACAAATTTGCGTAGAAGAAGACGAGTTGTGACCCTTAGAGCGAGTTTTATTTCTGCAATAAAGACCACAGATCTAGAAGATGGTTTACAGGTTCAGTATGTGTGGAGACAATAGATCCAAAGAAGGGTGGAACCTTAGCAAAAGATTGAGCATGCAGAAGAAATGTGCCATATGAATAATGGATTGACTTTTAGAGGAGTTTATTTTGGTGGACTTTCCATAGAGTTTTAGACAAATATCTGAAGAAACCTATAAAAAATTAGTAAATGGACTGTTAGTGGATGATTTGTGACCCTAGTTCAGTCATCTACAGATTGTTAGAAGTATGATAAGAGGAGTAGTTCATATTTGTTCATAGATTGGACAACAAAGATCAAATTGTCGATACACAAGAACGATGATCTTGAGAGGACTCAAAACCTTGTTAAGTGGAAGATTTGAAGAGCCCTAGATGAAGACAATATTGTGGGCCCTATATCAGTACAAAGAATTTACTGTGGTTGGGCAGATTGATGGTAGTCTAAGTATAGTTGGAGGGCTGTTAGGTTACTGTCAAAGAAGAGCCCTGACTCTTGTTCTGGTGAAGGAAAACAAAAGTGGTAGAAGGGTAGGTGTATAGGGCCTAAGGATGTGCAAACTTTGAAGGACTAAAGTAAAAATCAAGTGGGCCAACCAACTAGCCCTAGTTCACTATATTGTAGAGGATTGATTCAGAGAGAAGAAGGGAAGCCTCCATAGCCATGTACTTCTCATCTTGGAGTTGTAATATGGAAAAAGTGGGCATACCAAAGAGTTGTTCACAAATGGAATTTTGAACAACTTGTTACCACTCAAACTAGTAGTGGGCCTAAAAGGGGTTCCTAAGAGGGCAACTGCTAGGACAAGGGAGATGATGGAGGTTTATCCCATTGTCACCACAACTAAGGCTCCGTGCTCTTCATGAATTTCACCGATGGGTCGAGTCCTGGTAGTTTAGGAAGTCACTTTTAGAGTATAGGTCAATGAATAGGTGGGAATTGACCCTCGAAATCCTTTCCCTAAGATAAAATAAAGAGTGGGACTTGCTTTCCTTTTAAGAAAGTGAATTTATCTTCTAGGGAGAGAGGAGGAGGATTGAAGGGTTGAGGGAGAAGAAAAATACTTATGAAGGAAGTTGTCAATCCCTAAAATCCTTTGGAACTTGGATTCCCAAATGGTCCTTGATGAAAGGCCTTTGACACCAAATGGGACAACACAGGGCCAAGTGGATCCAACCCAGGTTCGGGGATGGAATTTAACAACCAATGATGTTCCTATCCTGGACAAGGTGAGGGGAAAGGATCAGACAAGATTTTTTACTTCGATAGGTCAAATTGATCCTACTAGGTTCTATCCTTGGGACCACCTAGGAAAAACTTGATCCTAGAGCTAGGGCTTGAGGTATCTAGAGATTCCACCGTTGGAATTGGCCCAAGTTCTGAGGAGAGTGAGGGCACCCAACAATGCAGCTGCCTCTAGGAGATAGAATTTTTCCTTTAGCTAGATTCCTAGGAAATTATTGCTCTAGGTGACCTAATGGGGCTAGACCTAAGGAATGTGAAAATTTCTTAATCTAAGAAACCCTACTGCAGTATCTTGATTTACCTCTCCTACTTGAATTAAGTTACAATTTAATTTATGAAATATTTAATAAATTTTGTGAAGTAAATAGTAAATACAACTAGCAACCTACACATATAGATCAAATATTTAATAACATGCTCATAGACAAAGTGACACATGGATTTTCTGGACAACTGTCCCCAGAAAAATCCCAATGCGGGAAAATCGGTGCAGCTATCTCTAGAGGGTTTTCATTATTATGGAGAATCTAAGTACAACAATCCTGGGCACCATAACTGGTTCACCCAATAGAGAAATAAAAATGGCAGTAATACACTGCTTTGAATCCCTCTACGTCAGCCTGAATGGCCTATGTTGACCTCTGCACTGCTCAGTAAGGGCCTACGTCACACCTAAAGGGCTTACACTGCCCCTGCGTTGCCCTGACTGGGCCTGCGTCAGCCCTGCGCAACTCCTACTGCCTCTGCGCTGCCCCTACTGGGCTTTGGCTGGACTTAGTGGCTCCTACTGCCCCTGTTGCTTTGGCTGGCTAGAATGCTTATGAAGAAAAAGAATAAGTAAGAAAGAAGTCACTGGCCAAAGGTAACACATAACAGTCAGAAAAATTGAAGAAATGAAATGAAAATAGATCAATGTCCACAAATAACTGAAATAGCTCAATGGGACTAGAGAGTAAAAGCTTTGATAACAGCAATAAGTGCTTATTGCATCAGCTAAGAGAATAGAGGAGACTAGTTCATGAGGTTAAAATGTTGTATAATTGTTAGCACAGGAAAACTATAGAATTGTTAGAGTAAATATTTGCAGGTACCATTAGTTGGTGATCATCGATAATCATTTCATTTCATCAAATACCCTGATGAATGGGCCTTACAAGATATTTGTGTAGACAAATTCCATAGAAGTTGTGTGATGGAAAAATATTCACACTATATTGAAGAAAACACCTACCAAATAAGGATGATATTTCAAATGGGGCAGGAAAAAATAAAGAGATAGACATCGAAAAAGTTAAAATGTTAGGGAAACAAGAAAGCAACTAGGTAGCATGGTAGAAAGCACAACAAAGAAAATTATAAAAATGGAAAACACTAAAAATTAGCATGCATCCAAACATCACCACAATTTTTTATTTAACTCTAAGTCTCCAAATTCATCAAATTATATCCTGTATTCAAACCTGATCCTCTTTGTTAGCCATTCTGAAGATAATGCTAAGAACTTACTACAAAACCATCACCTACATGTAGTGATCTTATTTTGGGACTAGACAACCTACTTTCGAGAAGACACGGAAAGGTAAACACTCTTTGCCAAGATTTTCCACATAGCCCAGGTTGAGCAACCACATATACATCACTAGTTTTTTCTCTTCAGATTTGTAACTTAGAAGAGCTTTCCCTGACCACCTCCGAGTTGCTCCCAGAGTCACCCAGGCAATCCCTCTCAGCATCTTCCTCTTTCTGTAGTACCTAATTAGTAATTTAATTAACCATAACAGTTTCTTGATCATGCAGGTATTTCAAATATATTGTCAATAAGCATAAAGCTTTCATGTTAAACAATCAGGTCAAAATATTTTAGACTATGATGCAAAAAATACAAAGAAACCTCACCAACACTCAAAGGACAAACAAAGTCAAACCTTTACAAAGTATAAAATGATATCTGATAAACTTCATTCCACCACAAAAAATGTGCTTAACTAAAGAAAATTCTAATTACTGTGCTTTCAAGAGAAAGCTTTCAAGGGCAGTGATGTTATAAACAATCCCCTACACCTCATGAACAATCAATGTGTACAAGTAGACCATCATAAGGCTCATTTTTAACATCATTATTATCATTTTATAAATCATTTTTATCAAATCAACAAGAAGCAAACAACAATTCCATTCAGTTCCATCGAAGGAAAGTATATTGTAGTTTCATATACTTATTATGAAGCTATATAGATTTTCAACTTGATTGTAGAGTCAACCAATCAGTAGTTTAAGCCCAATATTGTCTCTTGTCAGAATCAAAATTACATCAAGCTCTATGAAAATCCAATGTGCTATGACCATTTCAAACACATTGATATTCAATACAATTTCCTAAGATTCCAAGTTCATTAGGGAGTTGGTAGTGTTGGACCACATTTTGACAAAGTTCCATATGGTTAATAGTTTGACAAAGCTCCTAACAAAGGGGAAGTTGTGTATGGTTAACGCTAGCCATATCTGTAGAAGGAATATTATAAGCATAATTTACCAAAAAAAAAAAAGAACAAAGGAATAGTCATGAGAATGCAGGTTGCATAAAGGATATTTACATGTACAAGATTTTCTAAAAGTTTAAACACCAGTCCAGGGAAATAAAATCAAGGAAAGGGGTTGTTGCTTCATCAAAGCACTGATCCTAAGATTTTCCTAATAGAAACAGAAAAAGATGCAGCAAACCAGAATTTTCCTACTATGAAATGACAGAAATATTGCAGACTGGACACTTGTTTTTCTGAAGCAACCACTGCTTGATGCAGGCCTCGTGATAACTGTGACTACACTTTAAACTGCCCAACTCATCTCTTTCTTCATACTCTTACTATATAAACAATTCATACCATCATTTTCATACTCTCAGAAGCAAGGGTTTCCATATTTTTTTGAATCTAAAGAGGGAGAAAATTTTACACTTTAAAACTACCAACTAAACCTATAAATCTACAAACAAATTTTAAAGTCCAAGCCTGCTTCATTCTTTGATAATCTCCCCACAGATATTATAAATACCTGGAAAATTTTGCATTTGACTTAAATATCCATACTCTGAGAAGCATACTCTGTTTTTGAGGAGTACAAGCTTTTCTTTAAACACTTGGAAATAGTCTCCTCACTAAGTCACGTGCTAACATAGCGAATATGCTCCTCTAGAGCTAACAATTCCTGAATAAATAAGGGGAGAAAACATGTCATATTTCCGAATAAAAAAAATCAACTCCTTCACATTTCATGTCCATTTGTCTATATACAATTAACAAATTGTATGGAGAAACCTCATATGACATGTTTTCTATATCGAGTCACATAGCACTGTGTTGATCATGCATGCTTATTCCATTTGAGAGAAGAGTTTCCTCCAGCATTAGCATTTGTTGCCAGCCAAAAGGAAATTACATTATCATATTAAAATTTGATTAGTGTGAAAATCTTTACATGCCGAATTTTAGCTGTAACAATTATCGCACCTCATATGTTAACACTTCATTCTGCTCAATGCACTGCAATGCTGATAAAACCTTGAAATATGTGAATCAAATGAAAACTCAAATCACAATATTTCCCAAGTATATTTTCTGGTTTTGAAAAAATTCTAGAATATCCAACTCAATTGCAGAGCATAACATGAACCTGATAACATAACAAGTCCAGTATCCAATGTCCTTGAGCTAGTTCATCCTACATCTTAAATCTTAGACCCTAAAAATTTAAATGCATTATACCAAAAATGTGAAGGCTTTAAACCTTGAACCCTGCTTATTAAGAAATCCGAACCCTAAAATACCATTTAAAGCCCCAAAATCTGTGATGTACATTTGTTAAAATGTCCTCAAGAGATATCCAACCTGTCTACAAGGGTAGTTATGCACACAGATATTCATAAATAGCCCATTGTAAGTTCACATTCCATACTATGACCCAATTACCTTTTGAAAATGGCTATAAGCATTGCAGTATGCTTAAATAGGCCATTGGACATGCACATTCCATACTATGATCCAATTACCTTTTGAAAATGATTTTAATCATTGTAGTATACTTTAAGAAATGACCTTTCGAAAACGATTGTAAAAAAATGGTGAAACACTTGAGGAGCTTTTGGCATTATAGATAAACTGCACTTAAGGACTCTTTGATATCTCTTGGAAATACAAGAGAAATGATTCTGAGAATCATTGCAGTATGCTTTAACTGGTATTTTGAAAATGATTCTAAGAAAAAAGGTAGCACACTTGAGGAAGTTTTGGCATTAGAGATAAACTCCATTGAAGGAATTGAGCTATATCTTAGAAAAATAAATTTGTTCTAAATTAGTAGGAGGCTGTTGGAAAGGCTTTTGCAGCTTCATGTACATTGAAGGTCCATATATCAATTAGGGGCCTTGGTCTGATCTACACTTTGACAGAGGCAAAATTCATTCCACTATATCTATATCGCAAGGAGATGCAAGTTTTTTGTGGGAAATGGATCTGAAGATTATTGATCGTTTGTGAAAGTAATAGACCTCATTGAAATATACCATATGTGCACTCCATATTGTTGCATCTAGAGTTGAATTCCTCCACAGGAAGTCTAATACAAGTCAAGTTGTCTTTGTGGCATAACTAATAATATATCAAAGGAATAGTTTTCATGTAATAGTATTGACTAACAAGAATTCATTGCAGGCGTATTAACATTCATCCCTTGAAAAAATTCATTCTTTAAATTTTTCAATCACTTAAGTTATTTAGATGAATCTTCCATTGAAATTTGTCAATAATTTCACATAAAATATGGGAAAAAAATAGCAATAGGATTAATAAAAGCTTCATTTTTTTCTTTCTTGAGGCTTTACTGATAAATGCTATTAAAAACTGAGTATCAAAATGCACTGCAGATGGAATCCTGACCGCAGTTCAAACACTGTCATCCACTGCAATATGTGGCATCATCCATTCTATTTTCAGAGCTCGGCCTTTGTTAATTCTTGGGGTGGTTGAAACTACTATGCTTATGTATAAATTCAAGTACAACTTTGCCAAAGATAGATAAGACTTAGGCCCAAAGTTGTTTCTGGCTTGGACAGGGTGGTATGCACTTCAAATTTTATCACCTTGTGTCAACAAGTTACAAATTCATTCTAAATTACAATATTAGAATGTTTGATACCTGCAATACGATGTATTTCTGTAGTTTTTTTATTAAGAACAATAGAGATTTATGCAAATAAGTGTGCATTGAAATTAAATAACTACAAGTACTCTGCTGATTATACACAGGGTATGTGTGTGGACTACATTCTTGTTGGTTTTGCTGGCCATTCTGGGTGCATGCTCAATTATCAACAGGTTTACCAGGGTAGCTGGAGAAATTTTTGGGACGCTTTTGTTCAGAGAACTTATCAGTGAGATGAGTTTGTTGTTTAGATTTAAAAAGAGTCTTTAGTAGGTTATGCACTAAAGGCACACTCAAACCCAAAGGCTTTTCTCTTGGCCTTAAGTAGTCTTGTGCTGATTGTATATTATTTTTGCTAATCACATTTTATATTAATTTAAGCAGAATAGTAAGCAACGTAAAAGAGAGGCAGAAATTTGATTGTGTGCCATGCTAGCTTCTGGAAATTCTATAACATGTGAGAAGTACTTTTAGTAATTATATTTTAGAAGAAAATTTGGAAAATAGAAAATATGTCTTGTTAATGGTGCTTTTCTATTGGCATATTGTGCAATATATATTTCATGTTTAGAGAAATTAGCTTTTCAACCCATTTCCATTACTCATCCTATATAACAAATCTGGCATGAATATTAAGAAGAGATTCATGCTAAGAATAGAGAAATGGATGAAATATTTATTGTTAACTTAAAGAGACTAAGAAGAACACAGTGAGAGTAGAGAGTAATATGATTTATTTCTCTTCATGCACTTATGATAATCATAGAAGCCCTAGTTACGTCGCAATTACCTTAAAATTTGATGTGAAAGTACTTTTCAGGAAGATTCTTCCCCTTTTAGATCTCAGGATTTGAGTAGATTTAAGGAGTTGGCTTTGATTGTGAAATTCAAAGTTGTCTTTTGTTGTGATGTCAATTCTGTTTCTCTTCATACATAGGATCACTATCATTAATCACATTAATAGGGATGTCAATCAACTAATGGATCACTAAGGTAATTACACCATTAGCCTAGACTAGAAGGGGGGCATATTTTCAAAGGTGATTCTAGAACTATATATTGACAAGACCTTGACAAAGGTTTTCTTTGATTACATAGTTGTTATAGTTTTAAGGTCAAGCAATTAAGCTAAGAGTTGGCATCAACAAAACTGAAATAAACCAAGAGAAAGGTGTGAACATAAGTTTGAAATAGTCTCTAACTTGGTGTTGTGAAATGACTTTGTTTCATATCAAGATTAGGTGTTGTTCTTGTCATAATAAAACCCTATATGAATTTACCTTGTCAACTATTAGAGTGCTTTCCATTTGACAACATACCTCATGTATTTGCTGAACTGACAAAATTGTACACATTACAGTGAAAAAAAATAGTGATCCTACAGTTGTCAACATATGATAGTAATTCTCGCTGCAATCTCATTTTTCATAGGTTGAATACATTCAAGAACCAAAGGTAGTAACCCAATCTATGAATTTGAATTATATTTTGTACATATTGTTGACAAACCTCTCATTGCAATTATAAACCAAAACATAGTGCCATAACACTTACCTTATGTGACCCTGAAATATTGATTTGTGCATCAAATTTGTGGACATTAGTACACATAGACAGTGAACCTATCTACCCTACACTGATATGACCTTGAAATTTGAGTATACTTGACTGAGATATCATATTTGATGAAGTTTGATACATTGACATATTGCCACGATGTGTTGGTCTTAACATTGATACATTCAACCTTCATTGACATTGAAATTACACATAGACCACAATGTAAGATAGAAATTTGGCATTTAGAATTCACAAGGGTTTTGGGCATTGATATGTTGACCTTAGGTTAGTAGCAGCATTAGTATAAGAATATCCTAAGATTGCAGCAGCTAGACATTGATAGTAACGTGTCCTATTGACATGATATAATTACACATGGGATGGTGTGTTAACACTTAGATATTAATGTGATGTCATAACTTTGACTTAACCTATCATGACTAAGTAGTATAACTAGGACTGCTATGTATAATTTGTTATAACATTAATACACTAGGTTGAATAAAGATGAAATGATAGTTGATCTTATTACAGTACTTCTAAGGATAACATTGTATTGAATGATAATTGACACAAAGAGGAGGTAAAAATGGTATTTTTTAGAAGTTTTAATTTCAGGAAATTTTAGTTGGGCATTGGCTGGTAGACAGTGAGATACGTTGAAATGTGGCTTTGCTGCAACACTGCAAAATTATCTAGGAAAATTTGTGTACAAAAATTGCAACTAGAGGCGGTTCTAGCCCTCACAGAACTGAAACAAGGAGAATCTGTATGTGGTTGTAACTATTCTATATGTATCACATTAATAGGGATATCAATCAACTAATGGATCACTAAGGTTTTTACACCATTATCCTAGACTAAAAGGGGGCATATTTTTCAAAGGTGATTCTAGAACTATATATTGACAAGACCTTAACAAAGTTTTTGTTTGATTACATAGTTTTTATATTTTTAAGGTCAAGTAATTAAGCTAAGAGTTGGCATCAACAAAACTGAAATAAAGCAAGAGAAAGGTGTGAACATAAGTTTGAAATAGTATCTAACTTGGTGTTGTGAAATGACTTTGTTTCATATAAAGATTAGGTGTTGTTCTTGTCATAATAAAACCCTATATGAATTTACCTTGTCAATGGTTAGAGAGCTTTCCATTTGACAAAATACCTCATGTATGCGCTGAATTGACACAATGATACACATTACAGTGAAAAAACATAGTGATCATACAGTTGTCAACATATGATAGTAATTCTCGCTGCAATCTCATTGTGCATAGGTTGAATTAATTCAAGAACCAAAGGTAGTAACCCAATCACTGACTTTGAATTATATTTTGTACATGTTGTTGACAAACCTC
Source organism: Pinus albicaulis (assembly GCA_034641835.2). Lineage (NCBI taxonomy): Eukaryota > Viridiplantae > Streptophyta > Pinopsida > Pinales > Pinaceae > Pinus > Pinus albicaulis. Next base: position 143,576 of record JAXQQM020061286.1, on the reverse strand, counting down.
TCATTGCAATTATGAACCAAAACATAGTGCCATAACACTTACCTTATGTGACCCTGAAATATTGATTTGTGCATCAAATTTGTGGGCATTAGTACACATAGACAATGAACCTATCTACCCTACACTGATATGACCTTGAAATTTGAGTATACTTGACTGAGATATCATATTTGACGAAGTTTGATACATTGACATATTGCCACGATATATTGGTCTTAACATTGATACATTCAACCACCATTGACATTGAAATTACACATAGACCACAATGTAAGATAGACCTTTGGCATTTAGACTTCACAATTGTTTTGGGCATTGATATGTTGACCTCAGGTTAGTAGCATCATTAGTATAAGAATATCTTAACATTGCAGCAGCTAGACATTGATAGTAACATGTCCTATTGACATGATATAATTACACATGGGATGGTGAGTTAACACTTAGATATTAATGTGATGTCATAACTTTGACTTAACCTATCATGACTAAGTAGTATAACTAGGACTGCTATGTATAACATGTTATAACATTAATACACTAGGTTTAATACAGATGAAATGATAGTTGATCTTATTACAGTACTTCTAAGGATAACATTGTCTTGAATGATAATTGACACAAAGAGGAGGTAAAAATGGTAATTTTTGGCAGTTTTAATTTCAGGACATTTTAGTGGGGCATTGGCTGGTAGACAATTAGATTACTCTCTTGAATTACACCAAAGAAACCAAGTGGAGGATTCTTGAAATTTGGCAGGTCATGATTGCAAAAAGAAAAATCATACATATATGGAGATTTGTTCTTCTTTCAACAAATCATCCAGATGCATCAAATCTTGTTGCTTGAAGGTTGGACATGAAGGTCTTCATAACTATGAGTCACCTCAACATTTGTAGGATGAATTGTTCTCTCCCAAGCTACAAAATTCCTTGTGTGATAAAATTGAGATTGAGTATTGTGAAAAACACAATTATCTTAGGAGATATTGTCCTAAATATTGGCTTGATAAATATGTGTTATAAAAATTGCTAAAATTTTCTTACTGTAAATATGTGTTATGACAATATGTAATTTTCTTACTATTCTAATTTTCTTCGTTTGTGTGAAAAATCCAACAATTAGAGGAGCCTTATAGACACTATAGTGTGTGGATCGCAAGGATGCTCTGAAATCAAGGAATATACCAGATCCTCAATCATGTTCCTCATTTGGTACAGATTTCAGAAGTTAAACACTGGTATGACATTACACAAAATACAAAGAGGAAACTATGGCATATGATAAGACCACTGAACTAAATCATTTTTAGGGAAATTTGCAACTTACCCCTGTTCTCAAATGCAAATATCTATCATTAAAAAGTGCAGGATGGATAATTTAAATGGTTTCATAGTTGTTTAAGCCTTAATTGAAAAGGATTTTGGCTATCAGCAAAAATCACACAAAGCTTGCAACCCTTACACAACATTTACAAAGCATGATAAGACAATATATATCCAGCATGATAAGGTTTATATATCCAACTTAGAAAAAATAACCAAACAGTAGCAAGAACATTGCAGTACATATGATGTAAAAAACATATAGCTGAAAGAAGTATAATAGTAATCATGTATTTAACATCTTAACCATGATATTAATCACAAGTAAGATATCACATTCTGTGTCCATCATCCTCAAATGGTTGGGATAGTAATTTACCAAGTCATTTTTCCCTCTCAATTATTGATCAATTCAATGTCACTGCTCTTCCAACATTTAAAAGTGTTAAGTGCATCTGCTAAATACTCGCATCAACTAATTCTACGTTTAAGCTTAATTTCACAATCCAAATAAACCAAGATTGATTGTGGGCACACAAAATAATATCCTTCTCCTAATACTTCTCCATTGGGCATGAAAAAATTTGGTTCAGTGTTTTTTATGTAACCCTTTGCAACCTTCACTTGACCATTAAAATATGTAAGTAAACATTTTTTCCCCTTCAATCCTATATTTGAAGGTAGTAATTGCGGTTGACCCTGCAAATAAACAAATTCTTGTAAGATTCCATAGAATAAAAAGATAATATTAAAAAAGAAAATAAACAAGTATAAAACTTACCCATGTTATTGAGTCACCAATTGGGTCATGAATAGGTTGTCCTGAAGTCAATGGAGTTTGTTCTAGCAAAGCCTGACTAGGCGTTAAGGAATTCTGCTAAAAAATAAATAGTTTGAATTCGATACCATGAAATCAAAAGATGAACGGTTAAGCTACAAAAATAATATTTCATTAATTACACATCTACAACAATACAATCATGTTCATATTGGCATTGTGCTTTTAAAATTTCAATCTTCAAAGATGGCATACATCAAAATTAAATATCCGACACGTAATTCTTACATTGTTGATTGGTTCTGGATTAACTCGACCGTTTTCGTTTCCCGCCTCTATGGCATCTTTCCATTGCATTAATTCTTCAACAGCTACCTTCAATATTCCAAGTTCCTTGTCTTTTTCTTTCAATTTTTCTTCTGTATTATGTAATTTCCTCTTGTAAGCGCGCTCTTTTCCAAACAACTCAGTCGGAGTAACCCCATAGCCAACCCCACGTACATGACCCCTCCTCTCAGGCCCAAAAAATATTGCAATGGAATCTTCCTTTGTTGCATATGCAGGAGACACTGATTCATTTTTTATTGATTCAATTTGTTTCTAGCAAAGATAACATTTCAACAAATACATGTAAGAAACATCATTCATATTTAAAAAAGAAAAAAATTAAATAGATACAAGAATAGGTCATGAACTTACTATTCTCTCTGCACTAAATGATGACATTGGAGTGCCATCCTTCTTTGTGTGACATTTCATCCACACATCAGCCCTAGTTATAGGCGCATCATTTTTATTGCAAGTTTGGTTCTAGTCACAAAAATTGCAATGATCTAGATAAGTATATTTTCAATTGGTAATTGTAAACATAAAATAGATTTGGTTACAACTTACAAGGTCATGTTCAACTCTATAGTAACCTCTACGGCCAGAAGTGTGGGTCTCTGGTTCTAATGCCCTATTTTCCTGATTGAATTTTTCCTTCTCCTGCAACTCAATAAAAAATGCATGCTTATATTGAAATTGATTATATGCAAGGATTCAAATTCAAATCTCATTTAATGATAACAAGTAGATTTGTCATTCATTTTTACCTTGAATTTAGGTTCAGATCGTATTCTAACAAATTCAATCCAATTGGTTTCATTTACTCCGATAGGAACATTTTCCATCCTCTCCTCATCTGTGTTGTATTTAAAATTATAATTTTTATACAAATTATATCTGTAAGTTCTCAAGCACTAAGATATTGCTTTATAGCACCATTGCTCTGCTGACAAATCTATTTGGTAGGTATGCTACAATAGATAAACAACGAATTATTAGATACAAATACTTATTTTAAATTAAACTTGTCATGCACACGTTCACATACACCAATGAAATTTAGAAAAAAATCTAATAATAATTTGGTTGATACTCACATTGATTGCACTCCATATGTCTTTTTAAAGTGCTTCAGGCACTTGTTTCCATTCCATGTGTTTGATGCCTACAATATGTCTTGCAAGGACACCTAAAAAGGAGCATAATTTCTTTGACTGTGGACCAAGAGGTTGTCCCCTCTCATTAAATTGAATTTAAGGAAAATGCAGAGGCCTCTGTAGTGTCTCCAAAGAGGCATTTTGTTGGTCCCCTACCCTTCCTTTTTACATTTGTTGTACTATGGGCTTCAATACTTGGATCTTCCCCTTCCAAGCCATGCTCTTGTTGTGGTTGTTCTTGCTCCATATCATGATCTAGTTTTGATGGTTCTTTCTCCAAACCATAAAGTTTTTGTGATGGTACATGCTAAGAATTTTCTGGAAAACAAATCACACCTTTTGAGACAATAACAATATGAATCTCTTAACATAAAATATTGAAGTATTTATACAAGAAATATAAAGTTGAAAAATGATCATACCTTTCAATGGTTCATCCACATTTTTCTCAAGAATATTTGCATTAGAATTGATGTTGACACTAAAGCAACTAGATTCATGTTGTAATGGGGAAATGGATCCTGTGCTCTCTTTTGTGGGTGTTTTTCGATGATGCCACATCGAATGTTGTCATTTTTTTTTGTAATTTGGCTTGAATTTGTGGTTTTACTAACTGTTAAAAGTGATCTCTTAAGATGTGTTTCATTCCTATTGGATACATACACATAAAGATTGCGACACTTAATAAAAGTTAGTAAGACAAATTTTAAAGTAGACAAGAAAACACAATAATTGTTAAAAAAGCATTGACGTCCAAAACGAAAAATAATTTCTTACCTCGGTATGGATATCCACGGATAGAATGCATAACCAAAAAAACATTTTTATTATCAAATCCTTGCCATTTCATAAGAGTTCAATTCAGATCATAAGAGTTCAATTTCATTTATGTTCTTAAAGAGAAGTATGAGTTGTAAAATTTTCTAGTCTAAAGCCACAACGAAATTACCATTTCCAGGGAAGAAATTGCAGGGTGGTGTGAATGGGTTGACATATAACAATAACTGAGGAGTTATTTTTCCTAAAGATAAACAATAAACTATTTCCATGTAAACATCTAGTCTAAAATAAGTTAAAAACAATTGCTATGTGAACAACTAGGCTGAAAGAACCATTATAGAAGTCCAATATTAAAAAAGAAAGAGAGAAAAGAATCTAATGGTAATCATGTTGAGTGAAACACTTGAATGATATATTGAAGCAATGAATGCCATGTGCATGTCAATAAAACTCCCAAAGCCATTGTGGTTATCATTCGATGGACTCCAAAAAAGGAAACTAAACAATAGAGGCTCATACTTTTCAGGAATAAACCCCAGTTTCTCTAGAGTCTATCTATATTCATCTTCATGTGACTACCTTTTAGGCTTCTACATAAAATTTGTAGCATACATTATTGTAAAGAGACCTATTGTGTCATCGAGAATCATTAAATAAGGATTAAAATTTTAATTCTAAGTGAAATAGTTTAGGAATGAGGGCTAGAAAAGGATAAAACAAGATGGAATTGGTAGTTGAACAATAGTAGAAGAAAAAACTACACAGGTAGTTGAACAACAGTAGAAGATACAAATGCATGCTAACATACTGGGCTTTTATTTGAAAAAGGAAAAGGAAAATTCTGCCATATACAAAATTATGAAATTCAATGGGTTATCGTAAGAAATCCAATTATATAAGAGATTAAAAGCAGTCCAGATTGTTGATGTTATTGGGCCTTTGTTTATAATTTAGGGACTTGAAAAACTATATAAATTAACATAGGTCCATCTTAACCATGGATCTATTATGTATTTAGAGGTCCATCTTAAGCATGGATCTGTTATAAATTTTGGTGTCAACGTGCTGCCACAAGAGAGACTCATACTTGAGCAGAGAGAAATTCAACACCCCTGCATTACCAACCAACCAATGAAGCTCCCATTTACAGTATAATTTCCATTAAAAAAAAAAAAAAACAAACAAAAATTAACATATATAAACAGTGCATCTGTAGAATGTAGTAGAATGTACATTTGAAAAAAATAAACAAATAAAAAATAACATATAGAAACAGTGTATCTGCCAGAGCGTCACACAAAACGAAAAATTGTTGATGGATCTGGCTAGCTAGGCTATGGAAATGCTTCTCAGATTGACATAAAAAACTAGATTTGTTGATGGATAAAACTCTCAACGCATATGCAGAGGGTATAATACATAAAAATGATTTTTGATGGATCCCGCTAGCTAGGCTATGCAAATGCTTCTCAGGATCACATAAACAAGATTTTTTTACGGACACAACATCTAGCATTGCACATAGACAGCCACGAAATGTTGATTGCACACCTATTTTAGAGGTAAAGGAACGTGACATTGCTAAATACCAAATTATACCAACCACTTCGATTTCTGCAATTTTTAAATCCGTTTTCTTAAAAAAAATATCAATTTATTCTGATAGGCAAGTAATGAGGCGGGTTACATCCCCTTCATCGGTTAGGAGTGAAAGTCTTCAGTTACATTTCCTTGAATGTTTATAGGTGATGATTCGTTATCCTTCCAATTAATAAAGAAAGGCATTAGTCTGATTGCTACATAAATAAACACCTTCAAGTCCTCCTTCCCTATAATGCCTGCCATATAAATGAATGAATTAACATGTCTGTATAAACTAATGAATGAATATCGAGTCTCAGTGCCTGTCTAAATGAATGAATGACTGTACAAATGACATGTCTTAAGATTAACAAATTCCTCTCTCTCGGCACTTGAAGGTTTATTTCAGTGTTAAAGTGAATATAATTTATCATCTTGGGTAGTTAAATCATGCACACCTGTTTCAAACAGAGAAAAAAACAAGACAGCTAAAACGTCCAAACACTTGCGGCTTCAATTTTTGAATTTTTTAAATCTAGATTTTCTAAAATATACATGCACACCTGTTTCAGAAAGAGAAAAAAACGAGACAGCTAAAATGTACAAACACTTGCCGCTTCAATTTTTGAGTTTTTTAAATCCAGATTTTCTAAATTAGCAATTGCCCCAGAAGGTGCAAAGAGAGGCTAATAGGAGTATTGTTTGTGAATTATTAATTTGAAGTAATTTTAGTTTTTGACATGAAGGAAAAAAAGAAAATTGCATTTCAGTCATCAAAATTTAACTCATGAAACAAAAAGATGAAATTTTCTCCATTAATACATATATATGACATGTTAACATATTTTTTGATTTAGACGACCAATTTGATGGCCCGAAAGATGAAGAAATTTGCAGTGTAGAGCACTATACTGTGAAAAACATCATTTTACGGGTCAACAGATGCAAATCTTATACTGTGAATCTTGAGTGATCCACCTATATATAATTATGAGCTGAAACATAAAGAGGTAGATAATTTATATGATGTAATCTTCCATTGCTTGCATGCCTAAATGTGACAAAATAGGTGTTATGAAGATGAATCGTTTCTGAATTATAAAATATCTATTTGCTATATCGAAACCTCCTCTAGTAAGGCAGACATCATATAGGATTGGTTGTATGACACAACTTCAGAATTGCAGTTAGGGGAGAAAATGGATGATGGAAGTCATGATGAAGCCCTCGATGAGACTGAAAATGATGAACAAAACCATATACTGGTTTTGAATGAAGGGAACATTGATGAAGCAGATGATAAAGATTACCTAGAGAGGTTGGTTGCCTTGATGAAGATAGAGGAGACATTGGTCATAGTATTTATGAATGTGGATCCCTTCCAGCTCAAGAGATGAATTCGTATTCCTCTGATCTAGCATATTTCATAAATATTGACATCAGAAATGATATGATTTTCACGCGAGAATGTTGGTTGAAATTGGGACAAAACATGGACAAATTATATAGGGTTCATCTTGAAGTTTTGGTTGATTAGTATGGCATGTACATAACAGTCAAGTAACAAAAGCATCATCACCTAAAAGAAAAGTGGAAAGAAATCATTTGTGACAATTATACACATTCTAAGATAATTGTTCATGAAAATTTTCAGCATCAGAGAGGCAGAAACCCAAAAAACACAAATAATTTGATTCTGCAGCACTCGTCATAGAATTATTGTGAGAAGGTAATCAAATGATGGAATGAAAACTTGGCAGCAAACATAAAAGACATGATGTGATTATCGTCTAGGAATACCAAAAACCATTACAAAATTCAAAACTCTCATACCATTAGACACAATTTATACCATTTAATCAGAAATATGATTCTGCTTAAGCATTTCTAAGATGATTATTATGGTACTTAATGTTATAAATTTAGGAAAACAACCCCTGGGAAATCTAAAAGCAGAATTCATCAATCCAGACGATTTGCAAGCATGTAGACATTTTGTGCAAAATTCAAACAGAATACTTCAATGACAACTGAAACCAACAAATGCATTCTAACCATTCAGTCCAATGGACTCGAAATATCCCAACAACACATAAAAGAGCATAACTTCAGGAAACCTTCATGATAAATTTTTTGACATAAATTTAAACAGAATCAGTCATGACAACCACCAAGGATCTCGTATTTGATAAAAAAATTCAAATTTTTAATCCATAATGTTGTTACTGAGGGTGTGTTTCCAAGCCTCTCCAACCTTGGTTTACCAAACAACCCATATTTTAGTTGAAATGGAGTTAAGGTATTTACGTTCATTTTTTGTTGCTATAGATGATTACATGGAAGTGGAGAGCATTGGTCATAATTTAAAAAAATATTTTTTTCCTATTATCCCCACAAAGACACCTTTCAGGAGTCCCAACTTATGATTCGTACACAAATTAAATTCAGTGAAAGATGCTTTTATCTTACATACATTGTTTTTGTTAAAAATAATTATACCTTAGCAACAAAGAGGAAATCACTTGAGGAAACCCTGCATCCCAAACGCCATAAAAAAAGAGGCTTAAAATTGTCACTACAATATACCCCAAATCCTTTTCAGATGTCATATATTCCACTGGTCACAATGAAGGGCCACATAATTATCCTAAGCCCAAACCTTATGCAAAACTTTATGACTTTGCTTTGAGATTATGCAAACGAAAGTATTCATTTGTATGGGTCCTTGAATTTAACATACTCAGTGGCCTTGACACATTTGCAGAAAAGCACAACAAACAACAGAAAACAACCATCCTAACTCTGATAATCTTCATGATAGTGAGCAACAACCTGGGAAGGTTTCTGCTGCTACTTAATTTGGTTTACTACTTGTGTCTGGACATTGCACAATGCGGATGATGTCTGTGATTGTTGTGCACTGGTAATTTTCTTTGTTTTCCGAGGAGCTGCTAAATATGGTTTTGATGGATTTGAATGTGATAGCGACTACTGCAGGATTGGGTTTTGAGGTTGTTGGAAAAGCTACTTGTAGTGGACTATCGCTGTGTTTGCTGAGGAGCTTCTAACTGTGGTTTTGAGGGAGTTGAATGTGAAAGTGGCTGCTGCTGTAGAACTAGGTTTTGAGGTTGTCGAAAAATCTACTTCTAGTTGACTGTATCTTACATACACTTCTAGTCTATTATATCCAAACATAATAGACAAATTCAAGAAAAACTACAACACCTTTAACTAAGATGACTATCCATATGCAACTATACCATCCGTTATGAAGGGATTAGCATGTAAACATATAAAACTATGGAGGTAATCCAGAATTAAATGTACATGGTGCAGTTTTTCCTGAAAAAATGGTGGAGGCGATCAAGAATTAAATTAAATGCAGCCGAACATGCATTGAGGATAGATGTCACCAACATGATTCGGGACAGATGTCACCAGCACAATAAAAGGGCTGACGAACCCAAAAAATAATTGATTCAGAAGAATAGGCCTATTGGCATAAATATACATGCACACCTATTTCAGACAGAGAAAAAAACGAGATAATTAAAACGTCCAAACACTTGCGGCTTCAATTTTTGAACTTTTTAAATCTAGATTTTCTAAAATATACATAGAAATTTATTTAAAATCATAAAATTTAACTTCAAATAATTCAGGGTTGCACCCCCTGCTTCTGCTCCTCCTGACTTGGGTCAACAACCAATGCAGGTGGACACAGGGATGACAGGAAAAGATGGTGATCAGAAAGAAGTTGTAGAAGATACGGAGGAAAAGTACTGGTGTCGCATAGTGGAGGAGCCGCCTTCTCCAGCTCACGCGCAGTAACTCCGGTTTGCCTTGGTTCAACATGGTACATTTTTTCTACTCTTTTGAAAGCTACACAGTTTTTTTGGTTTTATACAACAACAGAAGCTGCATGCTACTACAGTCTTTTTGTTTTCTTATGATGTAGTAATGAAAAATACACCGGTTTCCCTTTCAAGGGCGGTGAGACTTCTCCTAAAAGAACTGGTTTCCCACTCAGGGCAGTTCGTCACTCTGTAAAAGGATGGACATCAAGCCCAGTCTTGAGGCTCTCATAGCTGAACTGAGGCAATTTTGTAACAGTATGTTTCCATAAATAGAATTAGATAATTTAGAAAAAAAAAATCGATCTAAAATCACAAAAAAACAACTTAAAATAATTCGTTATTATAAAATGTAGATTTACCTCTTTTCATTTCCTCTCCTTGTAGTCATGGCGCGCTTACTTCTTAGTGACTCCAATTTTATCTAAGGCACACTCAAACGCATCTTCAAACAAAATTTTATTGAATAGGAATGATTTCTATTCTCAATTTAAATAGTAAAAAACCCTAAAAATATTGGTCGAAATATTGGTGGGAAATCTAAATCTTAATAAAAATGGTGGGAAATCTAAATCCTAATAAAAATGGCAGGAAATCTAAATAGTGATTTCATTGAATAAGAATGAGTTATATTCTTAATTTAAACAAAATGGAAATTAGAAACTCTTAAAAATATTGGTGGGAAATCTAAATCATAATTTCATTGAATAGTAATGAGCTTTATTCTCAATTTAAACCAAATTATTAAAAAAAAAGGTAGGAAAATCCAGAAAACATTAGTGCGAAATCTAAATCCTAATAAATATGATAGGAATTATAAATCTTTTTTACTCTTATGACACTCTTGAGATGTTTCCACTTGTGCAATTGTGCTTCCAAATATGTGAACTCAACAGTAAAACACACCTTAAAATACATGAATCTTGTCTCTCAATGTGTGAAAGAAAAAGTAAACCAACTAGCTATGACGTTGTTCTTTTATACATGAGACCCTTGACTATGCCATGAAATCCCCCAAAATCTTCTTAAAGCATGGGAGCTACTCTTCATGCACGAAGCTAGTGGAATATGACAAGTTATCCAAAATTCCTCCAAATATGTGATTTGTGCCTTAGGAAATGTGAATTAAGGTACCCTCTATGGAAAAACATGCATAAATATTTCTTGCTAAGTGCCTTAAATGTGAGATGTTGCCCCTTGTCAATTGTGCCTCTTTTTGATGATGAAACCAACACCCTAGTTTTGTAAGGATCACTAAGTGTCATTTTGCGTCAACCCAAGGTCGTTTCCATTGTCACCTTAGAAACGAATCCTCTCACTTTAGATTAATTATTGAATCCTTGGGGTGTCCCAAAGAAAAAATTTATGGGGGACTCTTTTATGTGACTAGATCACTAGCTAGCATTGAAAACATATTTACATTGTATGGTTCAACATCTTGATGATTCTTGTCCTATTGACTGCAAATTTTGTATTCATTATTGCTTTCATTGCAACACCTACAATAGATATTGATGGTGTTCATAAGCCTATTTCTAGTTGTGATAAGTGGAGTAGGGGCTCCCTTATCACAACCCATAACCCCTAATACGTTTACTCCCTTAGCCAAGGGGGCCCAAGGGTGTACTTTTAGGGGCATGGAGACCAAATTTGGGGGGTTATAACATTAGGAAAAGTGGAATTACATAACCAAAAAGTTTCTTTGGGGGGGTATCTTATGGTGTCTTGAATGGGCCAAGGGGACACAAGGGTAGCATGTATGTGTAGAAGTCAGAGGTGCACGCATGGTTTACTAAGATGTATAATCCTAAATATCCTAAATATTGAGTCCTTAACCGCTAAATCCTCTGACCCTAAATCCCTTTGGCCCTTAGTGCTTGACCCTCGAAGCCCTTAACCACTAAGTATCAAAGGTCGAAAACAACACCGCAAACCAGCAAATTGACCTCCTAGGAGAATCCTTCATCTCTAATTGAGCATATTAGAAACATTACTTGATTCTTAGAGAAATAGGTACTGGTTACGAGGATATGTGTTTGTGGGTAATTCCATTATTATCATGTATACCAAATGAAGATAATTGGATAATTCGCAAAGCCTCGATTTGAATCACTCACAATATCTACACTTCATCACGTTGAGATGGAGCTTGTAGTGTTCTCTCACATAAGGAGTTGTAAATGAAGAGGAGCAAGCTCCCATTACAGGGAGGGTTTAAAGAGTTTAAAGAAGAGTAGAGTTAAGGAGATAAGAGTGGGAGCGCAGTCCCAGTTACTTAAAACCTTTTTTCCAAAATTTCTTACTATGTTTCTAGCATACTTTTTCCTTGTCCTATTGACCACAAATTTTGTATTCATTATTGCTTTCATCACAACCCCTACAATAGATATTGAAGGTGTTCATAAGCCTATTTATAGTTGTGATAAGTGGATTAGGGGCTCCCTTATTACAACCCATAACCCCTAATATGTTTACTCCCTTAGCCAAGGGGGCCCAAGGGTGTACTTGTAGGGGCATTGAGACCAAATTTAGGGGGTCATAACATTAGGAAGAGTGGAATGACATAACCAAAACGTTTCTGGGGGGGGGGTATCTTATGGTGTCTTGAACAGGCCAAGGGGACACAAGGGTAGCATGTATGTGTAGAAGTCAGAGGTGCAAGCATGGTTTACTAAGATCTATAATCCTAGCATTAGAGAATGAGAAGGGGGCTTAGGACCTAATTTAATAGGGCCTAGCAGACCTAGAGTGAAGGCAGCGAGAGAAATTGATAGGGGAACCCAAAATAATTGTGATAAGGGGATTAGGAGTCCAATTATCACAAAACATAAGCCCTTAACCCATAACCACTAAATTCCCTTTCCCATTAACCCCCAATCCATATTCCCTTAACCCCTACACTCATAAATCATAACCCATAAGCCCCTTCATTCATTAAATATTATGACATTAACCCCTAGCCTATATTAATCCATGAACCTCCTAAGCCATAAATCCTTATCCTCTTAACCTGTGACCCTTAACCCCTAACACTTCACCCCTAAACACCTTAACTACTAACCCCTTAACCACTAAAATTACAACACCCCAAACTAGCAAATTGACCTCCTAGGAGAATCCTTCATCTCTAACTGAGCATATTAGAAACATTAATTAATTCTTAGAGAACTAGGTACTAGTTACGAGGATATGTGTTTGTGGGTAATGTCATTATTATCATGTATACCAAATGTAGACAATTGGATAATTTGCAAAGCCTCATTTTGAATTACTCACAATATCTACACTTCATCATGTTGAGATGGAGCTTGTAGTGTTCTCTCAAATAAGGAGTTGTTAATGAAAATGAGCAAGCTCCCATTAGAGGGCTTCTCTGTGTGGGAGTGTTGGAGGCAGAGTGGTTTCTGGTATTCCATCGAGTTTTTTCACAAATTTTGTCACAGTTGGGCATGATCGTGGAGGTCCCATTGAGGAAACCAAAGAGACAAAAGCGATTGAAGATTCATCATGAGGAGGTTGCACATCATTTTGAGGAGTAGAAGGGGGTGGTTCCCTACCAGGATCAAACTTTGGGGGGCCATGGTGGTGGAGGGCCGAGTCAGAATTTCAAACACCTAGGCTGGTGTTTGAAATTCAGAGAGGGAGAGTGTGTATTGATAAGTTTGAAAGGTATTTTCTAGATATCTATGATTTTTATTGTTAAAATTTCAATAGATTTAAACTTGCATACAGAATTATGTAGAAGGCATCGGTAGAGTTGACAAGATTTTATAAAATCAATTATATTTTTTTTTTGTGCTTAGCAAGACCAGGCACTCCTTAGAGCTGCTCCCATACACTGATTTTCCCTTACTTTTGTTGTAGGAATTAGTCCTTACGGCCCCTCCAACAAGCCTAATACAGACATGCGTTATCCTTGTAATAACTACAGTGCCTGATACTCTCTTAAACAATAAATATGCCACCCCTTTTTCTACCAAAAAAACCCTATTATCAATGCATTTATGCAGCTACTCCTCGGCCCTATTATATCTTCTAATCTGACCTCAAAACAGTCACTTCAGGCTTCAGTCTTCTCTTCTTCATGCCGTGGCTTACATCAGAAGGTGTTTTACTCCTAAATTTTTTCACTTGGATGTTATCTTAGCCTCCCTCACCTTATATTTATACACAATATAAGGGCTTCATTTGGGTGTCCACATTGGCTTGACAAGTTGTCACATGGCTTATTAACATCAAGCCGACCTAGAATCTTCTTTAGCTGAACCTTTTGCTCCTTGATCTAGACACCCATAACTCCTTCTGAGTTGCTTCACTGAGCACAATCTGATTCACTATCCCTTAAAGTAGCTCAGATACTCTCTGATACCGTGTTTTTTTTCCACTATCTTGGGTCTAGGATAGTGTCTTGAAATCTTTCACACTACTAAACCAATAATTACAATGATACTACTTTGCACAAAAAAATATGAATAGTAGTAAATATATCAATGCACAGAATATAGAAAAATTCTTACAATTTTTATCCCAAATTCGTTATATTAATCAACATATGATACAACAATCTATGGCTCCTGTATCAAGGATAATGGCTTTCATACAGCCATTGATACAAGATACAAAACTGGGTTTGGTATGAGTCCATCGACAACCAATCTTCCCTCAACAATATACTCTGACCATGTTATTGTCGCATTCTCTCTCAGCTCTTCTCGGTCATGCCCTATAGCAGCTTGGTCCTTTGGCTCCTGATCTACAGCTCTTGAATCTATCAATGCTCCAAGTCCATCTAGCCACTAAAGCTTGGCTGCCAATATACTCACTAGTTGTGCCTTAGTCCATCAAGGGCACAACACATCGAGACTCTTATCAAATTGTTCACAACTCCGTTTGTGAACAATTATCAATCTTCCCATTGCTACTCCTCAGTTACTTAGGGACTTCAAACCACTTGGTCTTCCTGTGCTGCACCGATGAAGGCCAACATAGGGCATGAAGGGCTACCACCTATTGCTGCAAGATGTCTATATCCCACAATGAACATAGGCTAGGAGGACTGCCCATCATCTGCTATAGAAGTCGTCCACACACAAGTCTAGAGCTACACAAAAATACTCCTGGTTGATCAGACCCTTGACCTCTAGCAACCACTGAGGTCAATGAAGATGGTGCACATCGGGCCCCAACATGGGTACTATCACACTGTCCTCCAACAAACCATAAATGCACAATCCATGTTCACACTTGGCCCACTCTCACGTTTCCCTGCAGCAGACCACGAGTGACAAATACTTGTTGTAGCATCTACCTCTAGCTAGGGCATCCTCACACTTAGGAAATTCTCCTCGTGGCTGCCAAGAGACTTCTCTAATAGTCCTATCCTAGGACACCCATTACTTCATTGCGAGATCTACTCCTAGTTGGGGTTTCTTAACACCCAAGAGAACCCCAACACATGGCTCCCACAGGTTGCATATGAATTTGATCCTATCACCAATAATTACACTGGTTAGGGCTTCTAGCCAACATGTTAGCCCTCCCTTCTTCGCTTCCGCAGGTTGTACTAAAATGTTCCAACTATCCAAACTAGGACCAACAATTTAACACAAAAACATACCTTCTCATGTGTTGGTACCCTGTTGTATTCTGAAATCTGGTTAGGGCTTAGCCAATCTAGTTAGGGCTTAGCCACAGTCCATGTCAGCCCTCTCAACACTTGCTAACAATCATTTCTATCAATGTGGCTTGCTTCACCCTAGAGTTTCTCGCTTACGCTGATTTTCCCTTAGTTATGTTGTAGGAATTAGGGCATCATTCAGTTCTAAGTACACAGAACTCCCAGGCCGTTAGGCCTTCAATGACATTCTAATATGTTGCCTTGTTGACTAGAAAAACTTTCCATACAATTCCTGAATAGTTGAAGCTTTCATGACAAGTTCTGTTTTCTGGTTTGAGCGTTGCTATACATACAATTCGTGCAATCTACATATTTGTTCTGCATGCCCAGAATTATATCTTCTTTGCAACAAAAAGGTGTGCAATCCATAGTAGGTATTTGATACATAGCTTGTCAAAACATGGACTATCATTTGTGCCAACGACTCTCTAATATAGAAGCATACGCTACCATTCTATCAGCGTACCAATTTTAGATATCTCTACTCCTACTACCCTCATCAAAATACTTACTAATGATCTAATCATGAATTGCCAAGTGTGTCCACCTTCTGTTTTACAAGGTCCTTTATGACAACAAGTCTAAGTCACCTTCTCACCTTCGCACATCATAAAGATGACAAGCACATGATCCATGCAATTCCCCACAAATCATGGACCCAACACACCACCATAAGACACTGCTATAATACAGTTTTCACTGTTAGATAGGGCACGTACTGCAGCCCCAGTTTCATCACACAGTCAGCAAACAAACCCTTCTACTGTTGTTTCTTACCTAGGAGGGGTTCCTTAAATGCCATACTGCCTCCTTAGGTTGTTGTCCACTCTTTGAAAACCCTCTAATTTGACCCAGCTGTGTGCTATGCCCTGTGGCCTAGTACCACAACTTCAAATCATGCCCAAGCCTGCTCAGAGAAGGTGACTTCCTTCTATTGTCCTTCAGGACCTTCAAACGATATTTAAACCCTTAAATATGCCCAGAAATATATTCAGATCTAGCAGTTATCTTCCTGTGACAGAGAAGTCTTCTTCATTGGATTCCGCATGCTTCTAGATAACTGATGCAAATCTGACTCTAAACTAGGATCCAACATACATCAAGATGCACCAAAAATGCATACTTCAGCTCCCTGTTTTAGGGTCTGCTCCACGCTGCAAATCTGGACTGGTTATGGCATGAACCATAGTCCCTAACACCCTTTAATTTTGGCCTAGAAATTCTCCTTAGAGCTGAATCTATCTCTTCCTTGAAGGTCATGACACTTAGTTGTAGGTCTGAGCTATTTCTAGCCCTTAAGCAGTCCTCAACCCTCCTTAATCTCTGTGGTAGGCTTTAGTGAAGCCTCACAGGCCTACAACATTCTTGTTTAGAGAGAAAACATCCATAAAATAGTACATAGAGACGTATTTCTTGCTTTGACCCTCTAAAAAGTCCATCGACCCTCCTAAATTGACCCTAAAACAATCATCTATGCTTCCCAGTTCTTGAACTTAATTTGCTGCGGCTAAGACAGAGACTTAGTCTCTCCTCCATGAGCTATTCACTTGTGATTATGCTGCACAATGGATCAATAGATCAGATATTTGCAATTAAACACAAATTGGGCATTGTCTTCCCCATAAAGCTCTAATACCATATTAATTTCTAAACATGTTCTATGCCATTTCAGATTAGGGCACACAATACTGAAGGAGATAGAACATATTAGTAGATCGATGGAAGACAAGCCAAAATAGAGATAATGAATGGTGGCGTTACAACGATCAGCAGGATGCTTCTACCAGCAAAGTCTCCAATAGGTCATTTAGCCAAGCATGTCAAACATAACCCCAAAAAAACCCAAACGAAGAACACTCCATAAATACACAACTCCATCGCTATCAAGAGAGAAGAAAATCCTCCACACAATGTGTGTCTAATGAACTCCAAGTCTCTCCATTATATAGGCATCTTTGGGGGTGTGTGACATGCTCTTTAAGACATTTAAGTCTATATTATATTCCAGGATGACCTAGCACATAAGTGGAATAAATTCAAAGTCTCTCTTAATTAGGGACCTCCAACAACAATGGTGAGACACTTAGTTTCTCACGAATAATTCCTGTCCTGGATGTCATGGATTTCGATATTGAGGAATCTCCAACCTTTTACCTGTATAGGGCACAGATCATCCATCACTTTCATCCTGAGTCATGTCATCTATCAGAAAGTGATTCATCAGACTTCCTTATCTGGTCCACTGTTATGCCATGCTACTTTCCTTTGAATCATTTCCAAGGATCATGAATCTTTTCTTATGATTAGTAGCCTTGCACAAGTTAATTCAGATAAACATATACATATGAAATTTTAGCACAAAAGTTACCTTAGTGATGATATTTCACCATGACATTTTCCTGTGGGTATCAACATCCTTCATACATATTGACACATCTCTTAATGATATGTTTTATCAAGGGTCCTTTTACTAGAATTTTGTCAGATTTTACATATCATCCCAGGAGATCTCTTAGTCACATCTTCTTGGCTTCCGAATGATAACTACCTCTTGACGTGGTTGCATTTCATGATCTTCTTCCTCTGTGCACAATTGTGGGGACTTACACCCTTTCTAGTTTCTAGTTCATATACAACCACCTCATATTGCATGAGGACATATTATGTTGATTTCACCTATTCGTGCATTGAGAGATACTCCTCCACAGATCCTACTTCAAAATACAGAAATTCATTACCTGCAATCATGTGGCATGACTTTACAACATCCAATGTTAGCATATAAATATATATACATACCTCACACACTTTTTCCCTTGAGTCATCCTGTAGCAATTTCTCAGGAATGAAGAGCTTCATTCAATTGGCCTGCTTTATCTATATCACATCCCAGAAATATGTTTCCATGATGATCTTTGTTTTTGATGACTAATTTCTATTAGTAAAGTTTTTCAAATAGGTTTTCCTGGAGCTTGTGATTGGACTATTAATTCAGGTCTTCAAGGCTTGAGACTTAAAGTTCCCTTAAAAATGAATACTTATATCAGTTGTAGATACCTCAGATCTTTGGTATATCAACTATTCCAAGATCCTTTAATGTACTACTTCATTGTATATACATACCACTGAGAATCCTTCTTTTTGAAATCAGAAGTCATGACTATGACTGTGATTTCCACCGACACTCCTTTGAAGTTGCTCCAAAGGTGCCTTCAAATATGTTTTAAGATGTATATCAATTCCACCAAGAAGTCTACACCAAACTATGCTCCAAAGATGACTATTGTTTCAACAAAATTTAGTATTCCAAATAGTGCCTTCGATGGTGCTTCTAATGCAGCCTTCAGTAGTGGTTACAAAAACAGTCTTTAAAACTGCTCCAAATTGCTTCCAAGAGTGCTTTCAATTCTTCCTTCAATAGTACTTCAAGTTTTCCTTCAAAGTATTTTCAAGTATTGATCAATGATAATGCTCAAAACTATTGTAAAAGGACTTCAAGCTCTACTTAAAACTTTTTCAAAAATCTGCTTAAAAGATGCAAGAGGGTTGCTCCAAATTGCAACTTGAAATCTTTACCACATAATTTTGTTACTGGTCAGAATATGGCTTTTGCCATATAGGTTGGGATTTCTGCTTCAAGTGACTAAGGGTATTGCTCCAATAAGGAAAATTACATAATTTCATCCTCTTTTACAGCTAATAGTACAAAGTACTAATCACAGATCTGAGACTTTTAATATATGAGCTTGCAGGGCAAGCCTTAATCTCCCCACATTTCCCTATTGATGACTGTTCACAAGTATTATATGCCACAGATTAATTCTTTTACCAATATAAGCTCAATTTCATTCTTTGACTATCTTTAATTTGAGATAGAAAGAATATTAAAAAAAAAAATTAGCCCAAGACAATTTTTAATCTCTGATTTCCTTGGCCTTTCTATCTTTTTTTTTCCTGCAGTATATCACTGTAATTAATCACCGAAAGTTTAGAGAAAAATTCGAAATTATTATTCAGATGATATTTAAGTCAAGTCTGGGTCTTTATTCCCAAACAGAAAAATCCTTAACTATCCTCGGCCTCTTCTTGTTTCTCTACCTTATCTCTGAATTGACCAAATTGGATTACTGAACTATTTGCTGAGATTAATATAGAGTTTATACTTCATTGTTTCTTCACTGAGTCCCTTCTTCTTTGATGATTGTAATAGAGATCGAACCCATCACTTTTCTCTATCTGAAATATATCTGAGTTGTTGTTGATTGTGATCTAATCCTTAAGTGTCACTTATATGCCCTTCTTTGACTGCCACCTTAGCTTTGATACCATGTTGAGAATCTTGTAGGGCTGTAGTATAATAAAATTGTCTTCATGATAATTACTTGTGATCTTGTTTATGTATATTCTTCTTTAATCTTTCATCAAGTCAATTATCAAATTACTCAGTCAAATGTATAGAGATAGAATTATTTTTCACTTGTAACTGAATTTCTTGACAATTAGTTAACTAATCTATCTTCAGTTCACTTTTTATCTATCTTTAGTATCAACTAACTTATATAGCTCTTTGCAGACGCAATTTCAAAGGACCTTGGAACATATTATCAAATGGAAAAAAGAAATTGGATGAAATTGAAAAATAGGTATAGTTTGTATGTTTGATTATTCATCGTGATATGTCAAAAATGTATAAGTGGTAACTTCTTATCAATTAAATTTATATGACTTGTAAATTGGTTATGTGTAGAACACTAAAATAATATAGAGATGGGGTTGAGGAATTCTTAAAGTTTTCCAAGGAGCAATCAAGGAATAAGATGTCCACAAAATGTCCATGTAATAAATGTGGCATACTGAAAGTACAAACATTTGGTAAAGTACGAGAGCACTTGATTTGTGATGGTATAATCGAACAATATAGCATTCGGTATTTCCATGGAGAGAACATTCCCAATCAGGTATCTTGAATTTTTTTTGAATTGATCTAGTTCCACTCTTATATGTTTTAAAATAAAGATATCACTTATTTTTATATGTGCAAACTTCAATTTTTTTTCTTTGTCTCCTTTAGATTCCATCTATTATTGACAAGGACAAGCAACATTTTGAAAATGAGCCACATGAAGTTCTCGAGCATATTTCATCTCAACTGGTAAGCCATTTCATATTAGTCAAGGGTCCTATTTGAATAGGTTGACCAAATGCTATTGATTCTAATTTTCATAAAAACCCTAAAATTATTAATTTAAATTTTGATTTTCTTATTAATAGGGTTATGAACATGTTGTGGAACATGATTATGATAATCAGGGTGATGAGCATGAAACATTGTTTAGGAATGATAGTGAACCTCTAATTGGTGATGATGATGCAACCATTGTTGGTGATCAAATGCTTGAAATAGTGAATGATGTTAATCGATGTCTTCATCAAAACATCAATGAGAGTTGTGATAATGAGGGGTTGGAATCAACAAATGTACTAAATGAAGTTAATGAATATAAGAATCTTATCGAAGATGCCAAGAGGCCATTGTACCTAGGTTGTTTTGACTTCACAAAACTGTTAGCCACTGTAGAATTCTACAATCTGAAAGTGAAGAGTGGATGGTCTAATACAAGTTTTGACCAAAAGTTAAAATTGCAAAAAAAGGTGCTTCCTAAAAATAACACATTTCCAGATTCTGCATATGCTGCAAAAAAGTTGATAAAATCATTGGGGTTAAACTATGATATGATACACACATGTCCAACTGGCTGCATTTTATATCGAGGAAGTTATGAAAGTAAAGATCAATGCCCAACATGTGGATAATATCGATGGAAGGTGGATGCTCAATCTGAAAAGGTGCGGAAAGGTGTTCCAGCTAAGGTGTTAAGATATTTTCCCATAGAACCAAGGCTAAAAAGAATGTATAGGTATGATCTTGAACACTATAATTTTATTCAAGTTTTCCCCTTCTTGTATTATCTTTACCATTTTTCATAGTGTTATTATATGATAATACTTTATATAAATGATTTTTTTTTTTCATTATAGCTCTACAGATATGTCACAAAAAATAAGGTGGCATCACGAGAATGCAAGCAATGATGGTCAAATGCACCACCCTGTTGATAGCCCAGCATGGAAAACTATTGATGACAAATGGCCTAGTTTTTCTAGCGAACTCATAATGTACGACTTGCAATGGCAGTAGATGGATTTAATCCTTTTGGAGACTTGAGAAACACATACAGTGTTTGGCCTGTAGTGTTAGTTACATACAACCTTCTACCATGGTTGTGCACAAAAAGAAATTTTTGTATGCTAACATTGTTAATACCTAGTCCCAAGCAACCAGGAAATGACATTGATGTGTATTTGGAACCCTTGGTAGATGAACTAAAGGAATTATGGGACCATGGGGTATGGACATATGATGCTTATAGTAAGACATCATTTAACATGAAGGAAATTCTTATGTGGGTGATCCATGATTTTCCTTCTTATGGGAATATGGCTGGTTGCACAACAAAAGGCTATAATGCATGTCCCATATGTGGGAGGAACATAGAATCAGAGTACCTCAGTTGTAGCAGGAAATATGTGTACATGGGACATAGGAGATTTATTCTTCAACATCATAAGTTTTTCCCACAAAAAGCACCGTTTAATGGGAAGGAGGAGCATCGTTATGCCCCTCCAATTGTAAAAGTGTCAAATATTTTTAAGGAAACAAAGGAAAAGGAAGCAATATGGGGGAAGATTGAATCAAATAAAAGTAAAAGAAGCAATAAAATAGGTGAAAAAACTAATGTTGTGGTGTGGAAGAAACAATTAATTCTATTCAATCTACCATATTGGGAGGTATGTAGACCCATGATCAACCATGCCTAATTATTGGACACAACTTGCTTAGTTGACCTCATTGTGATTAGATGTCTTGGTTGAATTGACTCTTTATATTTTTCTCCATATTAAATATTGTTTTGATATTCCTGATGTGTTGGAATGTAGAAACTCCTAATATGCCACAATATAGATGTAATGCATATGGAGAAGAATGTGTGTGAAAGCATTTTTGGAACCCTTCTGGATATAAAAGGGAAGTCCAAAGATGGGAAAAAATCACGCGATGACTTGCAAAAAATGGGCTTGAGGAAATCACTATGGCCAGAAGTTAAAGGACAGAAAATATTCCTTCCACCTACACCACATACTCTTTCAAAGAAAGAGAAATAGACCCTATGTCATGTTCTTTTCATGTTAAAGGTGCCAGACGGTTACAGATCTAATCCAAAAAATCATATATCTATGGAAGAGCTCAAGTTCCATGGTATGAAAGCACATGATTGCCATGTTCTAATGCAACAAATCCTCGCAGTGGCTTTGCGTCATGTGTTACCAAATGTTGTCCGAAAGATGCTTTGCAAGCTTTGTTACTTTTATAGGAAAATCTATGTAAAATTAGTTTCAGTAGAGAGTCTTGATAAGATGGAAAATGATATTGTGGAGACATTGTGCTTTCTTGAAAAGTACTTCACTCCTTCATTCTTTGATATAATGTTTCATTTTAATGTACATTTGGTATGTGAGCTTTGATATTGTGGCCCAGTTGCATATAGATGGATCTACCCCTTTGAGAGGTACGTGAAACTTTACTTTTTATCAAGCACAACAAATATTTTTTTTGAAATATTTTGACATTACTTAATTTTTTTGTTTTTTAATTTTGTAGGAACATGAAAGTATATAAGAGTTATGTTAAGAAAAAAAATAGGCCTGAAGGATGCATTGTTGAAAGCTATACTGTGGAGGAATCAATAAAGTTTTGTGGAGGATACTTGAAAGGTATGGAAGCTATTGGATCCACACATGGTCGAAATGAAGTTTGGGATGAGGAAGTTGAAGAAGTTATCCTTGATGGAAAGCCATTATCTGCTCCAATTCCTTCAGAATTGGATGGCATTAGTTGGGAACAAGCCCATACACGGGTTCTATTTCACACAAACGAAGTTGATCCATGGATAGAGTAAGTTACATATTTGGCCTGTAATTTTTTTGTTTGTTTGTTTAAGGTTCTTTAAGGTTTAACATATTTTACCTTTAATTTTTTTTTATTCATATTTGATCAAAACACATCAACCACCATATCTATTGTCCATAATTTTTGAATTAGGATGCACAAAATGGAGACTTCCAACTCAATTACCCAAACGAAAAAAGATGAAGCTCTACTGCAGAAACTCCACACCCATAAATTTACTAGCTGGTTAAAACAACAAGTAAGTATATTATTTATATTATAAGTGTACTTAAAAATCATTATATGGGAATATTATCATGCGGGAAATTAAATATTTTTTTTAGAGGTTGAATGTATGAATTATAACTACATTTAAAAATCTAAAACTATACAGGTGGAGGGAGATGGAAATGTGTCTAATACACTTAAATGGCTAGCACGTGGTCCCAGGAAATTCGTGAATAAGTGCAAGGGATACCTAACCAATGGTTATAGATTCCATAAAAAAATCATGGAGAATGATAGAACCACCCAAAATAGTGGCGTGTGTATGGAAGCTCAAACAATGATGAGGTCAAGTTCTAAAGATGCAAACCCTATACTTCAAACCACAACATTTTATGGAGTGGTAGAAGAAATAATTACATTGGACTATTTTTGTATGGAGTACACATTGTTCAAATGTAATTGGATTTATGTATACAATAAGAGAGGGATCAATACTGATGATTTGGGTTTTACAATGGTGAATATGAAGAAATTATTAAGCCAAAATCATTGGCAAGATGATCCATTTATTCTAGCATCGCAAGCTAAGCAAGTATTCTATGTACAAGGTCCAGTTGAGACTGACTGGTATGTAGTGTTAACATGTCCTCCAGAAGGATTGAGAAATAATGCAGCATATGAACTTGAGTATGCAGATTTGTCACATGTTGTGGACTTTCAAGAAAAAAAATGTGTAAGTGAAGAAGATATAGCTGATGTCGATGTCAACGTTGACGTGAACGTGGATTATGTCCATCCAGATTGCGAAGGAATATGGTTGAACCTTAAGAAATAAAATATATTAATTTTCTTATTTTGTTTCGAGAACTACAAAATTGGTATTTGGTTATGAAGAGAGATTCCTTTGTTTCTTATCTATAAAATGTTTTAGGCCCATTTAGTAGATATATTTTTAGTCCCTACCAATGACAGTGACTATTGTTTTTGGATTGCACCATTAATCTTCTGAATACAAAAAATTGAACACATGAAAATTTGATATGTGTTAAGTTTCTGCAATTTTTATATTTTTTAAGATTGAAATGAGAATTTCTATATTATTATCAGATCATAGCCCTAGAAATTACTCATTTAAAAGAACCCAGAAAATACAAATTTCTTGGGAACATGCCATTTTTTAGCCTTCTTCTGCGACTGTTGGTTTCAAAATGAACAATTCAGCTGTGGGTTGCAAAAAAAACAATGGAAATAGAGGAGTGCAATTATTGGGAGGGAAAAAAAGGGGCACAAATAATCTAAGCATATTACTGGACGGTCAATTCGAGGATTCCTTAGCTTAAGCATAGTTAAGCTAATCATTCTGCATTTTCGTCCATGCAGATCAGCAAAAACCAGGATGAACATTTACAAAAATGTAAGTGCCATTCTCACATCCCATTTTCTTTGCCAACAGTGTTGCAGGATAATATCTACCTTTAATCTTAATATTTCTTGTTTTATTTCCTAAAGGTTCTAGATTTAAGAGACTGTATAATCTAATAATTCTGTGTTTTCCTCCTCGTCCTTGAGATAATACTAACTGGTATTCCATATCCATTCTTGGTGTTTACTGATGCTTTAAAATATTACATTGACATTCTGATATACTGGGGATTTACAATTGTAATTCAAATCTTCTTGTGCTTCTTTATGTATTGTCCATCCGTGTAGTGATTATTTTTCTCCAACTGATAAATTGCTTCTTCCAACAGTTAAAAGAAAAAATATATGACTGTAAACTTGCCATTCAAGTATAATTGCTTATTTCCTTGGAAACTTTGTAGGTGCTTGATAAGGATGGTGACTTTCTTTAATAAGGTAACCTGGAAAGTGGTGCAAGCTGGTCAGTGGAATTGGGTCGTCAAACTATGGGGTGCCCTATCATAGTGGAGAATATGAGTCAGCCCCAAGAATCTCTTATAGAGGTCAGTTAAATTGTTATATTAACAGGGTTTTTATATGCACTCAATAATTCAATTCTGTTATTTTGAGACATGGTTTAAAGTTGTCATGCTATCTTCTGTTGGTTTTCACCAATTTTGTAGATGCTTTGTGAGGAGCGGGGGATTTTCATTGAAATGGATGACATCATTTGAGGCTTGGGGTTTATTATTTTAAAGGGAGTCATGGAAGCTCACAGTGACAAGATCTGGGATCGCTTTGTTGTTGAGGTAATGCCATGGTTGAAAATACCTTTCATTCCATGTAAAGCTTCCTCTTTTTCTTGTGTTTGGTTTCATGAACAAACCATAGACTTCAAGAATTGGCATTGTGATTTATGGTGAGAACAGGGTATGAAATTTATTTTAAGGCTGCGTGTGTTTCTAGAGACCAAACAAATTGCATGGTTGATGCTTAATAACTATCACTTGGAGATTGCTCTTGGGAATTTTATTGTGTAGGGTTGTAGACCATAATATATTATAGCTATAAACCTCTATATTACACCATATGTGTTCTATGTTCTGGCATATAAAATTATGTAGGCACCATAGCCTGATTTTTCATGTTGTGAAATTTGGCAGTTTCACAATATTTTTGCACAGTAGTGGCTTCCTGGATTGGAAGTGAAACTATAACGATGTAAAAATATCAATAATGTTCTAATAACTACACAGAAATTTGAAAATCACAATTTTGATCTTTAGTGAGCCTTGGACATGCATGCTATTAAAGACTACTTGCACTTAGCAAGAGACAGGTAAATCAGTGAAACTGTTTTGGTAGACTTAGTACTCTCACTTGAATTTGTACATTAGAATTATGGAACTGTAGGAAGATGCACAGGGAGAAGTACTGTAGCACTGTATTTTATGACTTTTCCATAGGTACATTTGTAGGAGGTTGTGTGAAATCAAGTCAGGCTGTAAGTTGTAACATAGATTTTAACCTGAGAAATGCAAATTTGCCACTTCGCGTGCAATTTTGACACCTTGGGGTGCATTCTAAGTATGGAATATGATGTTCCATGGCATATAGGATATCCCCTTTTCCTTATCATCCATCAGGTTTTCTATTTATGTACATGGCATGCAGTTTTTAATGCAAGTGGACATTTTGGCACTATGAAAATAATAGTTGGTTCTTGCACTGTCAATTTCATAGGAAAGAATTCAGATTCTTTCAAACTCAATGTAAGCAGCTATTATGAGATCCTTAAATGTACTATTTCATTGTGTATACATATTACTCTTTTGAACTTATTTTGTGCTTCGATTTTAAATACTTCACTGTACATGTCTCTAACTTCTATTGACCATTTTTGTGAGACCCTATGTGATACCATCAAACTAAAATGGCATACTTCTCATCAAACTGTGATGGCACCGAACTAGTGAGACCTTTCTCACTGTGATAGCACGAAACAGTGATATATTTTTCACTGTGGTAGTTCCAAATTGTAGTGTCATACTTATCATTTGATTGATTATACTGAGACTGTAGTTGACCTGTGATTATAACACTGAATATCGTCACTGTAATATGGATTATACTGATATCTTTTTGTCACACCGAGCCTTAATTGTAAATACACCTTTATAACTCATTCTCCTCACTGCTGTGGTATCAAAATAATATTATAAGAGTAGTACCGAATTGAGGCAAAGGTAATTTCAACACTGTGATGTCATTGAGACTGAGATGTTACCGAGATCCTTCTTTTCATAGTGACATAGATTGACCTTTATTGTGAACTTGCACCTAGCTTAATTATTGGACTGTCTTACTATGATTTGAGCCCTTTTGACATAGGTCTTTTTAGAATGTTTCGAGTCCTTTCAAACTACCTTCGATCATAACCATAGCTCTGAAACCATGTTGATAATTTGTAGAGCTTGTGTTTAATACAAAATTATCTTCTTAATAACAACTTGTGAGCTTGCTTATGTGTTCTTCTTTAACTTAGTTACTCCATCATCAAGTTAGTTATCAAAGTACTTAGTCAAAATGTTGAAACAAAATTATTTACACTCGTAACTAAATATCTTATAATGTAGTTAGGAAGGTAAATCTCTGATTTACCTTCCTCACTTAAAACTCCTTTAAGATCAACATGTCTTATTACAATACTATCTTAACGTTCGAAAATTCCTTCAATAGCTATATCTCCATTGTATACTTTTGCATCTATCTATAGTCCAGCTCCTGTAGCTTCCGTAGATTATATTCCTGTACCTTTGAATTTACATCAAATTTCCATTTTAGATCCACATGCCTCAGATCCACATTTGGTTACCCTTCTTTCCATGCTTTTTTCTTCAGACTTTACCTTGATATATCCGCACTGACTCAGACCCAAAATCCGCAAATCTGTTCTTCTCTTTTGATGCTGTATACTTTACCATAATACTTGCTCCTTTTTCCACGATGTATTAACCTCAGTGTAATTTGCAAAATTTTTTCCTTTTGCACATTATATAACCTCAGTATCATCTGCATATATGTTCTATTAACCGCAACATATGTAGGGTATATATAGTAGTTCTAGCCAAGTAATTAAGTCGACCTTATAGCCATTAAGTAGGCTAATTTTAACACTTGTTTGTAGGCTGACTTCATAGGCATATCTTCAATGTTTGTAAGCCATTCTTATGCAACATCCTAGAGGGTATTCTTCATACCTTTTACATGACTCTTAATTACACTAATGTACCTAATAGACATCAAGAAGAATTCTATAGACTTATACTAAGAATCTTTCTCATGAAACCCATGAAGCAAGTAAACCAAAAATTCATTTTATTATTATTGACTTCATCTTTAAATAAGTACATAATTACATAGTCATAATGAATACCTACCTAGTTACACTCTTCAACACTTATGAGTGAAAGTTGTAACTGAATATGCGTGGAATTACAAAGGATTTTATGATGAGAGTGACATAATTTTTAGCCTTTCGGGTTACTTTGAAAATTTTTACGCCACGTTTAGGCCTTGTGGGTGCTTCATGAGATGTGGGGTGCATAGTGAATGGTTGGCCCATGCTCTTCCATGATGGACTTGGACATTGGAGGTGGTTTACCATTTGCTGCTAGACCTTGTTTGGATCTTTGAAAGGCATTCTTCCTCAAAGTGTTGGATTAATATGGAGCTTGGTGACTTCATGTTGTTGATGCATGAAGGGAGTTTGTGTGCTTGGAGTAGAGTTGGGTATTTCACCATGACAAAAACATCCTGAAATCAGCATGATCACACAAAATTCCTTGACATGTGAACTCTTGGGTTGAGGGAGTGGATATGTAGGTGTGGGAGTCCTTAAGGTGACACATTACCTTGGATATACATTGTCCTTAAGGAGACACATGACCTAGGATAATCATTTTAGCTTAGGAGATGCATTTTAGATGGTTTGGTACTCTCATACAACCT
This sequence comes from Pinus albicaulis, assembly GCA_034641835.2. Taxonomy (NCBI): domain Eukaryota; kingdom Viridiplantae; phylum Streptophyta; class Pinopsida; order Pinales; family Pinaceae; genus Pinus; species Pinus albicaulis. The sequence goes on along the minus strand of JAXQQM020061286.1, from coordinate 114,449 downwards.
TTATTAAGTTACATGCACCGTCATTAGAAAAAACAAGAGAATTTTGGTTGCCATGACTATCTTTCTTTGTCATTGTTGACTTAAGAAAGTCTTTTAGCTAAGAAACTAGTTTCAAGGTTATGGCATAACTTGTCATATAAATTGAACAGAAGTTATATCCAAAATGTTAACTTGTAAACTACTTAGCTTGTTTTAGGCTTTCCATTTAAAATCTACTTTAGCTTGAACTTTGAACGAGTTGTTCCATAGACTTGAATATTAAGATATTTTTGTGTAAGGATTAAAAATTAGCCCGTAAGGCCTCTTAGTTATTCATTTATTTTATCTGAATTTAAAATTTAATATTAAATTAGAACCACTCGGCACAAATACGTCATAGATCAAGATCATACTTTGTAGAGTGTCATAGAATAAAAATATCAACAAGGACACTAAATTCTTTCAGTCTTCCTAGTTTTTATTCCTTTGTTGTATCTTTTCACATTTAGGGGAAATTTCTAGTTTAAAGTCTAATTCTTTAAAGGGTGCTAGCTCAATGGAAGAGAACCTGCTTTACAAGCAGGAGGTTGGTGGTTTGATTCCATCGTGCCATGATATTCATATATAGGGAATGACGAAGATCAGTTTTTGGTGACGGATGCTCTTTTGACCATCACCAATGAGCTTGTGGTGACATTTCTCGACCCTCACCAAAATACGAAATGGTGACGGTCAACGAATGCCACCATATATACGCATCAATCGTGATGACCATTAAAATTCTGTCACCATAAATCGTTGTTGTTGATATGAAATGGTGAGGGTCACTGTTTGTCATTATAGTCATTATTAGTGACGGACCTTGATGTCACCAATGATTTTATGGTGACGGTCAATGAACGTCGCTATATATATGCACCAATAGTGACGGCCATGAAAGGTCCATCACAAAAAACCGTTGTTGTTCATATGAAATGGTGATGGTCACTATTCGTCATTATAATCAATATTCGTGACGGAACTTGAATGCCACCACAACACATACTTTTGGTGACGCCACCTTTGGTGACGTTCAGTATTTTGGTGACAGAGGCTATTGTCCATCACCATTGCTCATATGAAATGGTGATGGTCACTATCCGTCACTATAAATAATTATTGGTGACGGACCTTGAATTTCACCACAACACCTATACTTTCAGCGACGCCACCTTTGGTGACGTTCAATTTTTTGGTGACAAAGGCTATTGTCCATCACCATTGCTCATATGAAATGGTAACGGTCACTATTCGTCACTATAAATCATTATTGGCGACGGACCTTGAATTTCACCACATCACCTATACTTTCGGTGACGCCACCTTTGGTGACATTCACTTTTTGGTGACGAAGGCTCTTTTGACCCTCACAAATGAGCTTGTGGTGATCATTTTCGCCCCTCACCAATGGGATTTTTTCTTGTAGTGTGTTTATGAAAGGAAAAAAAAAACAATCATGGATATGGTGAGAAGTATGCTAAAGGAAAAACATTTTCCAAATGAGTATTGGACAGAAGCAACAAACTGTGCAATATATATTTTGAATAGATGCCCAACAAAATCAGTAATGAATAGAGTTCCAGAAGAAGCGTGGAGTGGCAGAAAATAGGGAGTCACCCACATGAGCATTTTTGGGTGTGTGGCTTACGCGCACATTCCAGATCAGCTGATAAATAAGTTGGACAGTAAGGGGGAGAAGTGCATCTTCCTTGGATACTGTGAAGAATCCAAAGGATATAGATTTTATAACCCATCCAAAAAGAAATTTTTTATAAGCAGAGATGTTCAATTCATAGAAGAAGAAGCATGGGATGGAAGCATTGAGAAAATAGTCAATGTCAAAAGTTGTTTGTCTCGTGATGAATATGAGGAAGATGTGGCTGAAAGGAAAACCTCATCGGTATCACTACCCCCACCAACAAAAGGACAACAAGGGACACCTCAAGCAGGAGTAAGAACACCCTTGAGAAGAAATGAGAGTGCTTCTCCAAGCACACCACATGGAGAAAATTTGAGTGTTTCTTCAAGCACAACTACACCAAGTGAAAGAGGAACCAGATTCAGAGATCTAAATGAAATCTATGAGCAAGAAGTAGAAAATGAAGGTATGAACTCTTTATTTGAATTTTATTGTCATGTTGATGATCTTATTCATTTTGAAGATGTAGTGAAATACATAAAATGGATAGAAGCTATGGATGAAGAAATAAATGCAATAGAAAAGAATAAAACATGGGAGTTGGTTGATCTCCCAGAAGGTAAAGAAGTGATTGGAGTAAAGTGGGTCTACAAGACCAAAAGCAATGTTGAAGGTAAGATTGAAAGGAACAAGGCCAGACTTGTTGTCAAAGGATACAAGTAGCAACATGGAAGAGATTATGAGGAAACTTTTGCACTAGTTGCAAGAATGGAAACAGTGAGAGAAACATTGTCCATAGCAACACAAAAACAATGGAAGGTTTACCAAATGGATGTAAAATCAAAATTCCTAAATGGAGTATTGATGGAAGAGGTTTATGTTGAACAACCTCTAGGCTACTAGAAAAAGGGTCAAGAGCACAAAGTGTGCAGATTGAAGAAAGCTCTTTATGGGCTGAAACAAGCACCAAGAACATGGTACAGTAGGATATATTCCTATCTACTCGAGAACGGGTTTGAAAAATGTGAAGGAGAACCCACATTATACATCAAGGAGAAAGATGGTAAGATGTTCATTGTTGTTTTATATGTTGATGATGTGATATTCACAGGTAATGATGATTACCTCATTGAAAATTTTAAAACAATCATGAGGGATGAATTTGAAATGACTAATATGGGATTGTTGAGATGCTTCTTAAGAATAGAATTAGAGAAAAATGAAAATAATATTTTTATTTCTCAAGAAAAGTATGTAAATGAAGTTTTGGAAATATTTAATATGTAGGATTACAAGGCAACAATTACTCCCACAGTAATGGGATTAAAACTCAGCAAAGATGACAACAGCAAGGATTTTGATCCTAGTTTGTACAAGAGCATAGTTGGTAGCCTCATGTATTTGACTGCAACTAGGCCTGATATTATGCATGCTGTTAGTTTGATTTCCAGCTTTATGGAAAGGCCAAAGGAAGCACATTGGCAAGCAACAAAAATAATTATGAGGTATGTGAAAGGAACTAAAAGGTATGGAATTTTGTATACCACTTCAAAAAATTCTGAGTTCATTGGATATAATGACAGTGATTGGGCTGGAAATATTGATGACCAGAAAAGTACTTCTGGTTATGTTTTTCATATGGGTTCAGGAGCTATTTCATGGGCTTCTAAGAAACAGCCTATTGTAGCATTGTCTACAGTAGAGGCAAAGTATGTGGCAGCTACAGCAGCAGCGTGTCAAGCAGTTTGGATGAGAAGAATGTTGAGGAGTTTATTTCGAGAACAGGTAAAAGGGATAGTGATTTATTGTGATAATAGCTCAACTATAGCATTGTCAAAGAATTCTGTGTTTCATAAAAGAACGAAACACATAGATGCCAAGTTTCACTACATTAGGGAATTGGTTAACAATGGAGAAATTGTTTTACAACATTGTAGAACGCAGGAGCAGTTTGCAGACATTCTGACAAAGCCATTGGGGAAAAAGAGTTTTTAATATTTAAGAAAATTCTTGGGTATGACAGATGACCCAGCAACTAACTTTAAGGGGGAGTGTTGAAAATATTAAAGTCACTTGAAAACCCCGTGCAGGTAGAAACAGAGTACAACAGGGGCAGTTTAGGTTGAGTGCGTGCTTTTGTGCATTTAACAAAGGCATGGAGAAATTGCAAGGAAGATTTATGTTTATAGGCCACAGTTGAATTTGCAGAAGAATTGAAGAATTTCATGGTTCAACCACACAACAGAAAAGTTTCTTAAAGAAAAGTCTTTTCGGGCGTAAAAGCCCTCAACAACCAAACAAAGAATTTTTTTGTTAAACACGCCAAGTTTTTAAAATTATAAAAGGGCCAAGTATTTTTGTGGTCCCCACCAGTTTCAGTCCAATGCCAAACTTGCGATCCGATGTGGTCCCCACCACCATCGCACATCGCAATAGCCGAATGCATGTGTTAGTGTCTTGTTGATGTGATGTCCCGACGTGATGCAATGTTTCGATACCGCACATCACACATCGCAACGGACTATGTTAAAAACCACTCCGAAATTTTACCACCGACGTATGAGTTGTGATGCAATGTGGTCCCCACATCGCACATCGCAACATTGCAAGTCTTCCATCCAACCGTTCCGCCATTCTGCCAAATGCCGATGTGCCGATGTCGATATCGCTCATCACAATTTTCTGCTAATAGCAACCATTCTGCCAATGAATCGCCGATGCGATGTGGTCCCTACCATCATCGTACATCGCAAATCGCATTCACCAAAGTCTTCCGCTTATCCGTTTTGCTGATCGCTGATGCGAAGCCGGTCCCACTGCCAACTCAGCTTCTCGTCGACCAATCAACATTTTTCGCATTCATTTTTGGCCTGACATCACCTTCAAATTTTGGTACGTAAATTTTTCATAGAATACGGTTCAGTTTTGTTTGAGTTCTGCGGGCCCCAGCAGCTGGCCAATCACAAGACGTTCGTGCTCGTTTTGAGCTTGCTGATGTAGGGGCGTTTTGTAACGCAAAAATAATGCAATGAAGCTCAATTTTTGTTTGAATTTCAGGCCCACAGGTTTATTAAAACTTTGTTTAAAGTTTTATGTTCCGGTAGTGTATTAAGTTTTTTTTTTTTAAACCTTTTGTTATATTTCTTTTGTTTTATGTTTTATAACACCGCGCCATATAAAATGAAAATCCGTAGGCTTATTGTATGTAATGTTGTGTAGTGGAAAGCTCACAGGTATAGAAAACACAGTGAAGACCACAAAGCACTGTATGTGCGATTTGTTTTAAGAGACAGAGAAATTTTTTTTTGGCACTGTGTGTGAAGAGGAAGAGGAAAAACATCATTTTTTAATAGTTTTTTTTTGTTAATGAAATAGAAATAATTTTATGCCATCTTTGTCCAGCATTTCTCTGTGTTAAAGGAGGAGAATTTTTATTCTCCCTGTGTGTTCAAAATATTTAGAAATTCCAACACCTTCCATCTCGATATCAAACAACATTGAAGGGGTAGAGGCACCAGCAGCATAAGCACTGGCAGTAAAGACTTAGGCAATAACCACCAACAAATGACCCATCCATAACATTATTTGGATATAATTAGATTCACATTAGTGATGAAGACATAAAAAATCAAATTTATCAACTAAATGGGGGACTTATTATGACACTATCGTGCCTTTCAAAATCCAAAATGTTTTCACTAATTACAATACATTGTGAATCTTGTATTCTCAAACTTAATTCATAAGGTAATAGAGACCTATTTTTCTTATATACTAGGAAACTTTCGACACCATGAAGACCAAGTCGCGAATTGAATAACTCTCTTTAATTGACTAGGACTATATAAGGTGCGACTTAATCTTAACAAGTGTGCATTTCTATTTATTTGGTTATTTTCACTTATGGGATTCATTATATTATTTCATAGTCTAAAAGTAAACCCTACTAAATAGAAAGCTATTGTTGAGATTCCTTCTCCTAAAGGTATGAAATAAGTACATTCTTTCCTTGGTAAGATCAAGTATCTTTGTTATTCCATACCTGAGTTTGCTGAAGTGTCACATGACCTTGTTAACTTACTTAAGAGGGATGCATTTTTTTATGGGATGCTACTAGTCAAAAGGTATTTTAAGAGTGAAATAAATTACTATTAGAATTTCCTACTTTAATGCCACAATACACCTTTAATACAATTTGTTTTAGCTACTAGTGCTTCTATAGGTGTCACTTTCATGTAGAATGATGATAAGGGCAAGGAGTGCATCATCTACTATATAAATCACACTCTCATGAATTATGATAACATATATTTTGATATTAACAAAGTTGTGATTTTTTGTTGTGTTTTATAAATAGATATTATGACATTATATCCTAGGCCAGGAAGTTCTTCTAATATTTCAATCTGATCCACTTCAATACTGAATTTCCAAGTCTTCCTTTGGGGGGAAAACTCAATGGATGGTGTTGTTTCATGAATGAAATATTAGTTTTCAGAGTCAAAAGTAGCGGGCAACTAATTGTTGATTAACTTGTAGAGTGCCCTTTGCCCTTATGGAGCTTATTAAGGATGAGGTCCTTGATAAGAAAAGTTTTGAACCTACTTTTGAGAAGTCTCATGATGCATGGAAATTATGCATTGATGGAGCTAAGAAGAAGCATGGGGTAAGTTGTGGAATTGTATTGTACCTATGATATGGGGCACCTCACTATGTTGCATATAAAATACAAATGAAATAGATTAATAATATTGTGGAATATGAGGCTTTATTTATTAATATTCTAATCACCTTTTATTTGTATACGAGAGCACGTGATATTATAGGTGATTCTAAATGAATTTGTGCTCAAGTTAAAGGGAACTACTCTGTAAAGAATGAGATAATAAATAAATACCTTTATAAAGTTAAGTTTACACTGAAATAATTCATTGAGTACTTTATTAGACACATCCCGAGGATATAAAATAGAAATTTTGATTTCTTAGCTTCTTATGTTGCTATTGGTTCAATGATGAAGAGGAAATCATATAATAAATTACTTATGGAAGTAACATCAAACCCAATCATAGTACTTGATGCATCAATATTTGAGCATGTTTCCAATCTGGTGGTAGACATTAATTATAGATGAGTTTCATATATATCAACATGAATCATATACTCCATCTACTCCTAAACTACCTTGGTTTCTTTATATTCAATACTTCTTATAGATATGTAGGCTTCTATATTTATGGTGTGAATAGAAAGGCTTATTTAGACTAAACTACATATTAGTTTACCCTACTAAGAATAATATTAGACTATAGAAGTATGAAAGGTATACTACTTATATATGTGGATAAAGAGGAGGCCTGCCGGGTACTAAATGAAACTCATTCTAGCATATGTGATGATCGCTTTGGTGCTTATGCCATTGAAAAGAAGATCTTATGCATGTAATACTATAAAAGGTGATGTATAAAATTTCATTTACTGATGTGATGCATTCATGCTATCGAAATATAATGCACAATCCTACCTGTGATCTTGTACCTATCATATCTCGTTGGCCTTGTTTTTTATAGGCATTTGATTTGATTGGTGCTAAAAAAAAAAATTCATTTGATAGACATCAATTCATAATCATGGCTATATATCACTTTACTAAATGGTTTGAGGCCATCCTTCTCACTTTGGTTACTAGAAACATTATTTGGGGATTCATCTTCAATTAGATTGTAAGTCACTTTAGGATTCCTCATGCTATAATGTCAACTAATGACCCTTAATTCCATTATTCATAAGTTCATAAGCTAGTTTATAAGTTTTGTATCAAATAATACTTTGAAACTCCTTACTATCCATAAGTGAATGGTTAAGTTGAGGCAACTAAGAAAACTATTCTTTTTAGATTATAAAGGACTATGAGATCAAATCAATTGTGCACGATTGGCAATTACAATTGTATCCTACTTTATATTCGTATCATACCAATAGACATACCACTATAGGTTATGCTTTTTAATTTATTATCAATGGTTCTAAAGATATGTTACATCTTTCAATATTGCTACCCTCTCTTCGGGTGTCACTAGATGATTTGATTCCTAATAAAGAACATTGTACTACTCGACTTATACAATGAAAAAAAATTGGATGAAAATAGAATTTGAGTAGGTAAGGCACTCTTCCTTTGTAGCTAGTGAAAACCTGGAGTGTGAAAAAAGTAGGCCCCACCCCCCCTATGAGTTATTGAAGTGATAAATGTGTTCGAACGAGGTCAATTTATTCTTGGAATGAGTGAGTTGACTATTTCAAAAAGCGAGCTATGAACCCCTTTGTCTTTGGTCGAGCGGTTCGTACCTCTTCTTTTAGTCGAGAGTTAGGCTGGCTCACCCTCAACCCATATGGAAATATATCTGAACCCCCACAATCAAGGGTATTAGATAGTGAAAATAACATCTAAGAAGGATTTTCAAATCGACTCGAAACATTTCTTGGACTGATAGCTCACCTTATATTTAGGTTTCTCTTATGTCGATGCCTAAACTTTTTTGTTTCTCTTATCAAGAACCACACCTTAAGCACCCCACCTTATTGTTCTATCTTCTCTGCTGCATACCTCTACTCTTGATATCAGGCCAGATATATCTCGGGCGGGCGGGCTTGCTTGGGTGCGTGGGTTAGCACTTAGACCTTTGCTAGGGCTCTGCCTACTTGCTTGAATTTATGTTAGAGTACTGTGGGAGAGATCGACAGTCAGAATAGCCCTATTTAGGAACTCAAGCCAGAACTTATGATATCAGATCAGATATCAGATGATGGGGTGGGGGTCAACACTTGGAACCTGTCATGAAAATAATTTACTATATGATTCTAGGTACCACATAGGAACCTTCTAGTTCGGCCAATCCTTGATTATATGATTCATTGATTAGAAACTACTCCATTCTAGGAGGAAGGAATACCCTACCCACATTTCAGTTAATGTGCTTACCCTTACCCAACAACACTTTATGAAGAAGCCAAGAATACATATGTGAGGCTAGTTATGGCATACTATGAACCACCCTCTATCCTTCCTTACCTTTACTTCACTATTACTATGAAAATTATACAACTTCAGAGCTAGATATGTTAGCCCTAGACCACTTGGATTAATGAAGCGCACTTAGCAATTAGGTATCACTATGAACCCTTATAGTCTTCAGACGGAATGGCATGGCATGTAATTGATGATGGCATGAAACAAACCCTTCTTACCCTTCTATCTTACTTATGTATATTTATCCTAACTACCCCACCTTGAGACCTAACACCTATTCCCATACACCACTTGGATGAATGAGGCAGGAACTTAGTCAGGTCAAGAAGAGACACCATGAATTGGATTTCCTTGGAGATAATACATTATGATTCATCCATTAGTGGGAAACCACTGACTGATAGGAATAGAAACACCCCTTTATTTTCATACCTTCCTTGATAGCCACCTGCAATAAATTTAGGACCTATATGCCCTAGACCATGATGAATCATGCCCTTATCTTAGGAACTATCGCTATCAAACTGATTTTATTGGATGGCATGGATGGCATGATATGACCCCCTCTTATCCTTCTCCTTTATGGATGTGTTTACAAACAACTATATGTTCACCTTCAGAACCATATGCCCTTAACACTGAATGAATGAAAGTGCTTCAGAGGGAGAGCTATTAACCAAAGAAGAGAGAATATCATGGCATGGAGATGACTGGCATCAAATACAAAACCTCCTCACCCTTCTCCCCCTTACTTAAGTGTTTCCTAGACCTCTCTCTTACTTCATGAGGCACTTTAGAGGGAGAGCTAGGAACCCAAACAAAATGATGAATGGCATGACAGGCAGGCATGAGATCCCCCCTTTTGTATGCGGTTATGAACTACCTGTACACCTAAAGAAGTATATGCCTTGAACACTTATTGAATGATAAGCATTAAGGAAGTATCGATATTAACCCTTCCCTTATCACAACAAAAGCAGGTATCAGGACGGGCGGATTCACACTACCTCACTCTTACCTTGATTAAGCCTTACCATAAAACCTATTCACTGCAAGACCTAGACCTATCTCTTACTTCATGAAGTAATTAGGCAAGGTATGATGGTACAGCTAGAGACTTGAGCAGAATATCATGGCATGGATCAGTATACAACCCCTTCTTTCCCTTACCCCCTTACTTCTGTATGTGTTTACGAGATACCCCACCTATACACCCTCATAGCTTTAGATCATGAACAACTGAGTTTATCACTTAGGATAGGAGGCACTGCTGAAAAAACTTCTCTTAGAAATATCTTATCAGGATGGACGAGGGTTCATACTTTTACCCATAGCTCACGGACCTTACACTCAAGATAGTACAAATTGCATGGGTGGGCTTCAACAGGTACCTAGAGACTTTTGATTACTTCAGACAACATTTCCTGGGAGAGAGGGTATGTATGGATGCCCAATTGGTTATGTTAGTTTAAAAATACCTTTGAGAAAGATATATACTACTTGCCTGCCTCACTTAAACTACGCTTTGAATCCCCCTTTGAGCAAGCAAGTGCTAGAACAAGAAATTCATGAATGCACTTAGTGAGGTGATTTGGTACTGCTACTTACCTAATCTTAGAAGAATCACCAGATGGGATGCTTACCCTTGACTCAATTTCATACCTTCACCCTAGACCCTAGTACCAATCAGTCTGAATCAATACCTACTAGTCTTGGTTCCACCTTCTGCTAAAACTAGAACTGGAGCCCTAGACCATGAATCACTTAGGAAGGAGGGCTATGAACCTACCTTAGAATAAGCATCAGATTGTACATTAGCCAAGGAATTTTTGGAGCTTTCTCCCTCTGATTCTAGATTACATGGTAGGGTGGTTGTATATCTGGTCGATTGATTAGCTGAGGAACGAAGTGGGATTGGGTGAGCGATTGATTGAGGGAAGAACTAAAAGAAATTCAGCAAGGACGGAAAGGTAGATAACATAGCATAAAGGGAGTGAGAAGCTTAGGAAAGTGTCGAGATCGAACTATTCAATGGCTATTGAAATGTTCTGTATGTCCACTTTGTTACCTTATCAGGGGTGTTTTCCATTGGAGGGAAGAAGTGCGCTGAAAACATGTTTTTATTTCACAACTTTGGGTTCTGACACTGGCCCTTCCAAAAGCCTAATGAGTTGGCCTCATTTTTTATTGAGTCAGTGTTTGCTAGGGGTACTGGGTCTTTAGCGGTAGCATCAATTGCTAACACAACGAATTCTTGTAAAGCTTGTCTTGTTCTAGCTGGGCTGGCCCTAACTACGATGTTATATGCCCTATCTCTTGCTACCTACTGCTTTACGCTAGCTAGGTTGACACCTCTATAAATAATGCACTATGACTGGCCACTTCTATTTTATTTAGGGCCCTTTTTTTGGTGGGAATAGAGAAATAGTAGAAAAACAGAGCACTCGCTCGTCCCTTCCCCGATGCGAGAAAGAGGATTTTCGCTCCTTCTCCTACCAAACTACTAGTTCACCACCTACCAGAGGAAATTTAAATTTACCTACCAAAATATGTTTTATTATCTGAATGCCTACCAAGTCTCTGAGTTGTAGTCGTAGTCGTATTTGAGGCCCAAATCTTGCTTGAAGCTTGAGGATATATGAATTTACCATCTATTACTTTGTAACTTGGGTGAGTCGCTTAGCCTAGGATTTTTTGTACGCTTACCTAGATTTGGTGTTGCGTGAGGCCACGGGACATGACTCTTGATATAGCTCATGTACGGCCAGATGGCACTGGCCGGGATGCCACTATAGTGAATCGAATCTACCTCTGCCTCTGTGGCCTCCATTGCTACTCCCTATGAGGAAGGATCAAAGCAGGGAATCAAATTATCACATGCAAAGGAGAAAATAACAGTAGGTAAGCCCAGAACGTAATGTCATACTATAGTGTCCAGCGGGCATTAGTTTTGATTGGTAAGGGGAGTGGCTAGTAAACTATCAATGCACTTGGGATGGGTTCTATGCATGGGTATGGATGGCACATCCCCCCTTACTGTGTTCTTGTCCACTGCCTCGCCTTGATATTTGTCCTTTAACCACTACTGTTGACACTAAACTACGCTATGAGATCATTATCTGGGTGTGAGAATTGGAGTGCCTAGTATTTCGACTGACTTAGGAGTAAACTGGGGCTATATGGGCTGTAGATGGGTGGATGGCTTGGTACGGGATACTGGATATGGGTAAACTATGCTATGAGATCATTATCTGGGTGTGAGAATTGGAGTGCCTAGTATTTCGACTGACTTAGGAGTAAACTGGGGCTATATGGGCTGTAGATGGGTGGATGGCTTGGTATACTTTATGGTGGATATTTACTATAACATGTAGCAAAGTGGCTGGGTGACGGATAGTGGTGATTATGCTTTCTATTCATGTGATTGATTGACAATAGGTATCATGTGTGCACTCTCCAGGTTGTAGTAAGATGGAGGAATACGACGGGGTCACAAGATGTTATGGAGTGATGGAGGGATAAAGAATGTGGTTTGTGTACTTTTTGGGTTATAGTGAACTAACCCATTTCTCAGGAGTGCAGGGAAAAACCAACTCAGCTCACTAAACCTCATGCACATGCACGAGATAATGAAATTACCCTCCCAGTTCCCTTCCTTTCATGGTCCTAATTGCACGGTATCAGGAGTCCCTTGGGGCTACCTAGTATATTGGTCCCCTCCTCTCATCTTCTCTGCATCTCCTCCTATGGTTCAGAATCCTTCTTCCTTGGTTTCCTACACCACTTTTTTCCCTGCCCTCCGTCTAGGTCCCTACCTATCCTTATCCCTACACCAGTCTTCCCTCATATATTGAATATCTTTATGGTCAAAATCTTTCCTTTGTTTCCTTCCCTGTATTTACCTCTACTTTCACCTATGCTCCTCCTTCTACTATATTTCCTAGGCCTAGTGTCCCTCCAATGGCTAGACCAACTGATGGCTATTCACCTATATCAGTGGATTATGGATCCAAAACATATTCTTATACTATATAAAATAGATCTACCTCTAGGTTTAGTGTCTACTACCGGAAGGTATGGGGTTGAGTCTTAGTGGTATTGTGGGGGTGGGGTCAAATGAAGGATCAGAAACTAAATCCGTCGGTGGATCTACTGGCTTTGCCTTTGTGCATACTTTTCACCCAGTTTATTCCACACATCTAACGCCCCCGTCTTAAGTGTTTCTTTTCTAAGCTTGTTATTTTCCCCCGACACGTATAAAGTGGGTAAAGAGGTGCTTTCCTTCCTTGTGCGTATTTCTATATAGATGATGGAATCTATACCATTGGGTTCATTGCTTTATTAGTATTATTATTAAGTAGGTTATTTGAATTATAGTAAATGTGAGAACAAGATCTCGATCTATATCTTAAGGGGTTATACCTTTTCTCTAGGTGCTTCATAAAATCCAACCACCTGTGTTGCTTTCATTCATTCAATTTATTCTACTCTCTATACTACCATAGCCTCCTTGGCCTATTCCACCTATTCATAACTGATTCTACTGAAATTAGTGATTCCGGTGGATTAACGGGTAAACTACCACTCCTGCTACTGGCTATCGACCTGGAAGGGGTGCTTACTCAGATGCTTTCACTTGGATTGGAACTAGATTTGTATCTAACAATGATGTCTATGATTCTTCAATGGGTGGATCTAGATCTTTGACTGTCACTGATGTTGGGTCTCAATTTGGTCGGGGTTATCATCATAAACAAAGTAAACAAGCAGGCATTATGGGGGGAGAGATAGGATTTTCGATTGAAATAACATGTATGAAATAAGAATTGCTCTCTACTAGCCTTTTGATTCAAGAAAAACGATCGATAGTGCACCCATAGGGTCATATTAAATATTCTATTTCGCATGCGTTAACCCCCGGTTATAATTCCCTCTCCTAATAAATCCTTATTTTAGGCTAGTTATTCCAATATTTAATACATTTTTGTAGTGCTGAGTGATTGAACAAAGTCCAATCTATGCCTATAAGAGCCTACCCATAGTCATATTCCATTCAGCTATTATCAATGTCAAAATCAGGTGTTAGCATGTGCTAGTGCACTTGTACCTGTTGTTCCTACTTCGAATGTTCCCACAACTAGGTAAAATGAATATGCAACTGAAGGATCTTACTATTTTTACTCCTATCCCTGTATTGATCCACCCACCAGCTAGTATTCGGTGCCAGCCCAGCTCTTTGCTTCCTTTCGTTGCTAAGTAAAGGAAGATAGAGATCAAGTTGTAGAAATTGAGTTGTAGTAAAGGAAACTAGCATGTAGGTAGAGGAAGGATATTGTTTATCGGGATTGATACCCAACCCAAAAGAATAGGATCAGTGAGTGAAGCAAGTGGTTGGTTAGGTAGATAGCAGGGTTGTAATACTTCACACATTATATATGGAATATCGGTTGCTTACAGGGACTTCGAACTGGACCAACATCTTCGCCACTTCGATAGCCCTAGCCCACTAGTGGTAGGTCTTGATCTAGAAATGAAACTACCAGGAGTGCTAGTAGCTAAACTAGTACTTCCTCAATGTGTGCTACTGGTGCTTAAAATTAATAATCTACTCCATATCGATATGGAAGGTATGTTCTTGGCCCAGTAATTGGATCTTAAATAACTGCATAGTCAACATAATCCACTGTAGAATCCACTTTAGTAGAATCAATGGCTAAGGTTGGTGGCTTAGATGGCTTATGACTAGCTAGCTTTATAGCTTGGATTACTGGCTTGGATGGTTGCTCTGGATAGATAAAAAACAGGTGAAAATTGAAGATAAAAATAATATGCTTTGTCTATAGGTGAGCCCTCACCTGCATGCAGAGCAGGTCAGTATAAAAAGCATAATCTACATGATCAACAATTTAATTGACAGGATCAACAGAAAGGGCTTGGTCTCACTATATATATATATATAGATCTCGATATCAAAAATAAGAATCTCGGTCAAGAAGTTTTTAACCTAGCTCTCGATCACTAAGATTAGGATCTGCATCATGCTCATCAAGTCAACTCTTAACTGCACAGAGATCAGGTAAGTCTTTGAATCCCTATCACGCTCATCATATAATAGTAGGAGAGGCAGCAACACTTGTTTTGATACCAATTTGAATAGAATCATAAATAGAGGTAATGTATACATTATGATTTTGGTCTAATGAAGGTCTGGGACGTAGCTCGTGTTTTCGTTCCCATGGTGTTCAACTCAGTGAACATTGGGTTTTGATCGATGGTCATGGTTGCGCTCTTTTTCGATTGGACTAGTTCTTATTACATTGATCAGGGCTGAAAGGCCAATGACAGATTGGCATAACGGCTGGGTAACAAATGATGTATATCAAATTGGTATGAATGCTTTCCCATTTTCTTCCGGTTCATTAGTTGGATCAACTGGGGCTTTGTCTCGATCGGTTGTATTAAATGTCTTGACGGTTGCCTCTGTGGATGGAACTGCATCTATGAGCTATGGATCGGAAATGGTTTATGCTATAGGATATGGATTAGAGTCACCCACGCTTGCCTCTGTGTGTGGAACCAGGAAAACTCTAGAAAACGCAACCCCTTGTGGTGATGCCTCTACCTATGCCACTCCCACCTATGTCGTTCTCTCTACCCCACCTATATCTATGTTTCTACCTTTGTCTTTGCTAGCTATGGATATGTAGGAGAAGTGCCTGGCACAATATGATCTCCAAAGAATGGAAATGGATGTGCCCTTCATCATGTTGATAAGGTCCCAAAGCTCATCATTTGGCTATCCTTGGTATCACCAAATAATCGAAATGACGTCTATGAAGCTCATACAAAAATTCCACTTGAACGATCAACCAAACTCACAAAATCATCCACCCAATTGTTCATGGTCTTTTAGGTATCACACGAAGGGAAGAAACTAGCATTTCTCATAGAAATTGGTACAAACACAACTACTAGCCATCGAGCTATAGTAAGCTAGAGAGGCCATAGTAGAATAGGTAGATTCTCCAAATGTAGATATTTTTCCTCCAGTTCAAGGTACAATTTCAGTCGCAGTTCTAGAATCCTTTATTATAGATCCAGATCAATATTGATGAGTTCAATAGTCTGTACCATTCATTCCTTAGACAACTTCACGACCCCTATTGCATGGATTTTGGGAGGAAGGACATGGGAAAGCCTACATAATTACTCGTAGTTGGAAAAATACCCTAATTCCCATCCTATTTTAGTTATTGAGGAACTACAACTAGACCCCAACATCTTGGATGGCATCTTGGATGGAAGGAAGGAATAGAAGACCTAACTTGTTATGCCTCCTTATAGTTACTCACCTTAAAGACCTAGACCTATTGTTAACTCTAGACAACTTGATTAATTCATTGCTTAGTTGGTCCAGCTATGAACCCTTCTTCTCTTATCAGGACGGATGGGATCCAACCTTACCCTTACTTTAGTGCATGCAACCAGACCAGATCCTTTCACTTACTATGAAATTCACCCTAGGAGATGGAGTTATTCCCAACCCATTCATTCCACCAGGAATCAAAGTACAGTATGGATGGCATGCTATGAAACCTTTCACCCCTTACCTTTTTTTTTTCACACCACCTATACACCAGAAGACCTATAACCTCCCTATAACACTTACTAAATGAAGCGCTTAGGAAGTATCGCTATGAACCTTTAGATTCTACAAAAATAATTAATGGCATGGCATGGAGATGGCTAGAATTAAACAACCTCTTACCCTTACTTGACTTGATTACGACTTTCACCCTAGTCAAATATCTAGAACCAGAAATGGATAGATTTTGTGTAATAAGTTATATATTTAATATTGCTTTATGCTTGAAAGTTAAAGAAGATGAATTTTTAGAAAGAAAGGAATACATGCATTATATCATTATAAATGAATGGTCACCTATGTCACCACCTCTCACTCTCCCTTATGGTTATCCACCACTTACGGCTATCACACGGCTAATTATGTACTATTTGTCACCTCCTTACGGTTAGATACCACACGGATTATTGTAGCGATTATCATCACTTCACTCCATGATAAATATTTCGTTATGGTATCACCCACACCACACAGTAGCTTTTTGGCTTACGCAATCATAGCAACCATGGCTAGGTGTGATTCTGGCTAGTGATTGCTAGTGATTTTCTTTCACCTATACCCTTTCCTTAATAAGCTCAAGTCAAAGAAAAGGAAAGAAAGGTAAATAGTGGTGATCCTTCCACCTATCACATTTCCTATAATATCTTTTGGTACAGTACGGTTATCACCCCTTATGCTACCACACGACTTTCTCATCTATGAATAGTGATGCTCGACACTTTCACCTAGACAAATTTTACCTAGACGTTTGATTGGCTCAGACAAAGATATAGAGAAAGGCCCTTACAGTGAGATTACCAAAATGGAGTAATTATCATCAAACATGTAGGAAGAATTCACCATCCAGTCATACGTGCAAGAAGCCATCACACCCAGGCTAATATGTGGGGAAATAAAGACTCCAAACAAATATGGTTCAGGAAAATAATCTTGTCAACAATGTAATCTATTCTGAATACATATACTAATATGTTATAAAATATGAATATAATCCGAATATAAATACAAATATCACATTGCAGTAGGGGGAAGCAACTGAATATAGAGAAAAGCAGTAGAAATGTGGTCACAAGTAGGGTAGAATATGGTAATTTATAGTCTAATTACGGTAGCAAACTGCCTACAATCTCTATATTTGTGCATCAATGCAAGGGCCTTAGGACCTTGCACTACGCCATTGTATGCTATTTCGCCACTCAGGTCACTTTTCCACTCCGGTAACTCGCCCACTTTAGAAAATAGGACCCTGCACCCCAACCCTGCAATATAAGAAAGGAAGGCTCCTTATTTCAATATGTTAGGGTCATCGACCTCAGATATAGAACAAAAAGATGAGCAATCAAATATGCATGTCCCAAAATCTATGTCAGTAGTTCAGGAGGCTTGCCCAATGAACCAGGCCCTTAATACCCCCTTATTCCCCTACTCTCACTTCCCCTTTGTGTTCCTACCTCCCCTATTCCCCCAAAGTTGGGAACGGAGTTTTTCACCCCTTATGTTCTCCCCCCCTGCACCCTTATAAAATTCCTCCTCCCTAGGTCGGGTGAATGGACGAGCATGACCTTGCACCACTTACTTACAAAGAGAAAGGTTGGCGCACAATTGGGTCCTAATCTTATGACCTACAAAAGGAAAAATAGCTGATGCGGTTAGTTCTTATCTTAAACCCATTTATAACTATTCACCTTTGACTCTAAAGAAAAGAAACTTTTTAGGAAGAAAAGGAAAGTGGTTAGATCAGTATCATCTACTTGCTTTGATGAAAGAAATTCAACCAATAAATATTAGCCAGGTCATGAAATTCTATTCTCTAGTGTCTACACCCAAGTTCTATTTGAGCCCGTCTACCTTACAAAAATCCAATCTTAGGGTTATTACTTACTTGGGTTCTTACTTTTACTTGAGTCTGCCCTCTATTCTAACTGAATATGCTTATGTTCCTTACTGACAGTCTAGTTAGTTTAAGATATGAAGACTATGAATTTGTCTTTAAGGTGTTACTGAAAATCATCATTCACTAACATAAGGATTTGTAATTTAGGTTTGACTCATATACACAATTTAGTACAAGATCACTTGAAAGAGGAAAGTATTAATTAAAATACATGTAGATGATAGCTTTAAAGCTGTTAGACAAATTAATCAATCACAATCAAGCTTTTTCAGACAAGTAAATCAATCAAATAAGATTTGTTGATACTAAAAATTTCAATGCATCTGCTTTTCTGAGTCTATACCTATATGGTTGTCTTCATAGGTAGATGAAACCAAGTCTCTTACCTTAAATTACTTCGCAATCAGCTCAAATGAGGATGAAATAAGAGGGAAAACTTAGGCACATTTTTAAAACCTTCTCATTTTTCCTTGAAGCACGTTATATCACCACTTACAGTCCACATGTGGTAGCAGGTTCACCCTCTAGCTTATTTTCAATAAAGAGAAGAGTTCCTCTTTAGGTCTCGACCTGGTCTCTTACCCCCCCCACCCTACCTACATTGCTTCAAGCTTATTAACATTTGAATGCCTACCTTGTAGCTGGGTATATGCAGCTAGGTATATGCTCTTTGAGCAATAAAACAAAAACATGTCCATACACAATAATAGTCCCTCCACCTGTTTACCTACCCTGAAACCACCTTATCACAAACGAATGATCATGAATAACTAACTACCCGAAAACTACCCATAATAATAGATGCATGTGGAAACAATATTCATTTGAAGATGGCACATAGTGACTCACGAGTTAGCCAACCTACTCATTAAACAATGTCCTTCCTATAGTGCACTCATCTGACAATGTCTTAGAGTCGCTTACCACTTAACCAACCATTGAGGATACAATTGGTCCTTGCCTGATGTGGACAAGCAGGTCAACCTCCTTTAAGTTATTATTTTTTTTATAACCAACCCTTAGTCACAAATATTAGCAAAGTATACTTCTAGGAACATTCTTCTTCGGGAAGCATATTGTTTGGTGATTATTTCTATAACAAAAAGCTACTCTAACAAAAAAGGTAGAGGCAGACTTGGATAAGGTAGGACCCTTTAATACAAATTCATATCAGTTCATATAAGGTATATTAAGGTCAGTTAGGCTCAGGCGGTGAGACAGGCTCAGGTGAGGTGAGGTATATTAGGGTGGATGGTACTAACTTGATATAACTACCTGCTTTCATGAGAATTAATAAGTGAAAGGTGGTGAAAGGTAAGGACTCAAAAGTAATGACTCATTGTGCTTACCCTGCATTCTTCGTAAGTGCGAGAGAGATAATGACCTACCCGTCGTGTCTTATAGTTCTAAAACTAGTACCGTTATCAAATGCCTAAGCTTCCATTGTTCAGTCTTCACTTTAGTATTTGGTGATTATTCATGAGTGTAAGGTGTACTAGCCATTAGATACGGACCTTTACAAATTCTGATTGATTGATTGATTCATCTTATACATTTTGATAGGATTCTGTACTTTCACCAATCTTCCTCTTCAAAGTGATCATTGTAAAGTAAAGGGCCTAGAAGAGTTTCTATAGAACTAATTGCTTAAGTGACTTGCTTCGTGATTAGTACTAATTTCTTGCTTAAGTCTCATGATTTGACGTAAGATATTAATCTTACCTATAAGATCAGTTGGTTTGTCATAGGCAGGCTTAGGTAGGTAAGATTTAGGTGAGATAGGACCTTCCCAAAGGTTAGAATGACCATAAGGCAGGATCTTCAAATAGGTCTTCAAACAAGAAGGACCCTAAGTTGGACTCAAATCAAGTAGGCTCGGGAATGAACATATAACATTATTTACTAGTACTGAATTAACCGCTTTACTTCAAGAGTGAGACAGAAGTGGAAGATTTATACGTTAATGGGGATGCCTTCCCTCCTTCTTAAGAGGCATACGATAAGGATAAACTGCACCTGCGTTCGTTAATGACCCATCATACCTACCCTATTTTGTAAGCTAGGGTGAGGAAGAAAATGACATGTGCCTATGATTGATTGAACCTGCCTATAAAGAGCTCATATTGCTCTTACTTCTAGGAAAAGAGAAGGATCACATACAAGGTGTGTATGACCAGAAGTTCGATATTCATAATAGAGGAAGGAAGCTATGAGCATCAGAATGTTGAAGATATGAAACATAAGCTTAGTCTATTAAAGGGACGGAAGAAAGAATTTGACTAGCCTTCTAAAAGGCCATTTACGTGCATATGATTGGTACTTGACCTACCCGTTTAGGGAAGTACCTAGTTCCAACCACAAGTTTCCTTTTCTCTTTATCATGTATAGTGCTTTTTTAGGGTTATATTAGACCCGACTTTACCAAACAATAAGACAGAAGAAGAACTCATTTCCTTAATAAGGGAGATCGTAAGGTTAGGACCAATCCAATAAGACTAAGAGCTAAGGACCTTGCCTCTTGTAAGGAAAGTGACTCCACTAATCCTATTGGTGCGTTGGAATGTAAATACTTCCCCTTACTTAAAGTTAGAAGGATTAGTGACTCTACTTCTCCCTCAAGGGGGCAAGGGTATAAGCCTCTGTTGTCTTGTCAATCAGTTCATGGGGTTGCGGATGATCTAAGCAATAAAGCTCTCCTTCATACCAAGTAATAAAGTAGAGTCTAAGACACAAGAGAATCCTCTAACACAAAGCATAATCCTTCACATAAAAGAATCTTCTACTATATAAGGTTCAAAGAGAAAAAGATAATGAAAAATCTCTAAAGTAGGTGTTACTATTTCTCCTCTAATAAACATATAAAGTGTTCCTTTATCGAAGAGACTAATAAACATAAGAATATATAAAACTAGCTTAAAAGAATTATAATTATATTTATTCCTCCTTATACTAAATATACCTAACTAACTAACTTATCTAATAAATACTAAATAGTTATTACTTCCTAACCCTCATAATCTTAAATCCTAATCCAAACTATCTAATACTAAAATTACTAAGTTATTCTCTTTCCTACTTTAAATACTTCTACCTCTCTATACTACAAGAAAACCAAAAATATACCAATGTCTAATAAAAATCATCAAGGTAGTAATGAGCCAGTTACAACATGCATCATATATAGACTAATACTTACTTTCAAGAGACAAAATATGTAAGTAATGTTATTGAACGATACAACCCATAGTTTTTATTGCTAATTTGAATAGTAATAATCTTGGTAGTTCATAGTGAGGCTCTCGCTAGTAAATATTCAATGATGAATAGAAATAGGAGCAGTCACAACTTCCTGACTGACTTGATGAATAGTAATAGCTTTCCCAACTTGCTTCGTTGATACAAGATGACTAACTAGGTCTTGGTTGGTCTAAGAATGAATCTCATATCTGGAGCTCAGCATGAAGAATAGTTTCAGATTTTAGTACCAAGTTGAAACCCCGACCAGTTCGCCCACCTAGGGTTAAATCCATTGAAACATAACATAATATCCCTTCCTTGAAAAAAAACATGAGATCCCTTGATAAAAAACATCAGATGAGAGCTAGTTGAATATTGATAGATAGATGTTTGAAAATGAATAGGTATGTCAACTCCACTAGTTGACTTGATCTCCACCTGAACAACTCCACTTGTTGTTGATTGAACCTCTACTTGAATCTGAATAGATAGGTAAGTAACTTTCAAATCCTATCCTATCCAAGTAGTCATATCCACTATCTAATACTAAGAACCAATCTCACAAATATCTAATACAAACTCTCTAGAACCATTATCTGATAAATAGATTTGTATGGTGATTTCCTATTCGTCATATGGTTCTTGCTTCGTTCATAATTGTACCCAGCTCGTCCTATTCGAAAGAGAATAAATCTCCAACATCAAGCACAATTTGTATAGGGTTTCTAGAGAATCAAAGTATCTGATGGTGGTATCCTCTAGTTTCTTCGGTGTCAAGATTAGATGTAAAGAATGCCTTTGTCTCTTCTCGTATCCAGGCTCTCTATCTAACATATCCAAGAATAAAAGAAGGAATATATATCTTTATGTTTCATATGTCTTGTATCTGAAGTCTACAACACATATAATTAAAGAACTGATATGTTGGCCATCCATGATTCAATGACATATGTTCCAAGTTGTAATTATGAAGGACAACCGAAGAAATTCCTAGAGTAGAAAACCTATATAATTCTGTATAAAATTTAAAGTGGATAATACTACAAAGAATAATAAGTGGAGTCCCCAAATTGGTGTTCCCATTGGTCCCACTCGTTCCCACTAATAGCCAAACATTGTTCCCATTTCCTACTATGTCTAATATAGGAGATGCCAAAGAACTAAGGTTGGGTTAGCAAAAGTAATTCCATCATGTTTCGGGTAGCCCGTAGGAATTACTCAATTTGAACTACTAATAGGGACACCGCCGAATGAACAACTTAGGTGGTAGTTTCTCTCTCTATGACATGAGGGAAATTCTTGTGCTGCACCCTTTATCTGAAAACAAAATTGTTACTTAGTCAGTTGAATATTTTGAATCTAACACATATTTTTCAATTAATAAGTCAATTTTTTTTTTATACTTTAGAAAGGAGCTCATATCTGTCTTTAACTCCTATTTTATAGGTAAAGGAACCATGAAAAGTAAAGGTGAATATAAGACTTTAGGATATATCAAGTTGTCTAGGAGTTTCATTACTCCTACGGAGGTTTATGTAGGTCCCGTAGCTCCATTATTTATGTTTTTTTATATATATAGATAGAAAGTTGGAAGAAGAGATAGCTCTTATAGATATTGTAGAAATAGGAACTCTTAAGACCTCCTAAAGACTTTTATTTTCTTTCTACCGACCATATGCTGGGGAATTTCAGCACCTTTGTAAAGACAAAACCTTGACTATGACTTTTCTTAGTGTTTAAGATAGGTAAGGATTCTTTCTTGTCATTATGAAGAGGAGTTTCTACTTCAGAGGGAGAAGGTGAGTTAGGTATGCTATCTCTGTAAGTATGAAGAGGAATGAATAGCAGGAATCCAATTCACTTTTATAGTGTTTGTAGAATTTTGTTTTGTATCTTTGTAGTGTAAACTGTAGGAATAGAAAGGAAAAAAATAAATAAATAAATAAATATATATATATATATATATATATATATATATAATATGTTTATTTGGTTTATTTTATGTATTAAACGTTTTATTAAGAAGGAATGAAGTATCTGGATTACTATCTGGTTGTGGAGGCATTAGAGAAGGAAAAATGAACTCTTTTATATGTTAAGTAGCTTAGGAATAAAGAAAAAGTAGGATATTTAAAATCTTTAGTAGTTTTTAGTGTTAAGAGAATTCATTTTATTACTCTATAAGTTTAAGAATAAGAAATACGGATATGGTGTGGGTGATAGAAGAAATAAATATATTAAGTCTTTGGTAGAAATAACTCGCAGGAAATAGATAGGAATAACATATAACCCACTAAGCCATCGACACTATTCATGCCTTAAACCATCTAACTATGAATTTCTTAGAGATAAAAACAAAGAAGAAAAGGTCGTTCGATAATAATAGGTCATAGAACTAACTAACTCACTCCTTTACCACTTGAAAAATAGGAGTTTATTGAGATGTTTAGGAGAATTCTATAAGTTGATGAGTTTATAATGTAAGGATGATATACGGAATAGATTTTCATATATTATTTAGGTATAATAAGAGTACTTTAGGTAGGAATAATAATTCTATATAGTATAAGTATTCTAAGTATTAGGATTAGGATAGATAAAGTGGTAGTTGTTGAAAGAGAAAATAATAATTCTTAATCAAGTATAAGTATAAACAGAAAGTATTGTATTGAAATATTAAGGTGCGCTAGCTCTTTCCCATTATTTTGACTTCTTATATGGCCCCTATAAAATAAGTAATAAAATACCAAATAAGTAATATAGGAATAGAAGAACTACTTTATAGCTTAGAAGGCTTTTTAGAAAGGCAGTAAACTACATATAACTACTATCAAATTTAGTAATTATTATGTCTTATAGTGTTGGTTAATATATTAATAAGTATAGGAATGAGCTATAAGGTACTTTAGCTTCTTGACTTTAGTCACTATTGGTTTATACTATATCTTTAGTTGCTATTGGTTTATAATATATATTACTCACCTGGATTCTTCTTCTTGGAGTACAATATACTATACCTTCTGAGAAAGCTTAGGTAGAATGAACATGTTATGATGAAGGAGATATTGTTTTATTTACATATTCTATCCACTGGAGGAAATACCAAAAACATACTATGATCTTTTACCTTGAAATTTAGCATAACAACCCAGATCTGTTATTTAGTTTTCCTATTTCTCTCATATACTACATCTCTACTCCACATCACATTCATTCCCTTCATGCACTCCACAATTTTGAATCGTATCTCATCTTTTGTATCATAGAGGTTATACTACCCATAAGAACCCTCAACATCAAAATAGACCCCAATAGTGACCTTTTAGACTGCTGGTGTCTTTGAAATAGAAGAGGATATATAATGTGTCAATTGATAAGTTTGATAGACCCAATCTCTCTTTAATACATTTCCACAACCCACCACACCTTAAAACGACTCTCCAACAAGCCTTTAAGCTCCTCTTTGACAAATTAACCCTCTTGCTTGCAGAAGACATCAAAGCTTCTTACATAGGAAATCCCACCAGAATATAGCTCCTTCTCTATCAAAGGCAGGTTCAAATATACCATATAGGATCTCTTCTCCTAATCAACCCGCATAGGTTCTTTAAGAAGAATTTGGACATTCTAAATATTAGCACTTTACACTCTCAGAGGAATAACTACCTTTTCTTTTTACCTTCCCCCTTCAAACTTCATCGAAATTGTTTCCTTCATTGAACTTAAGAGTTCAACAAGTTATTCCAAGCTTTAGTTCATAGATAAATAAATACTAGACATTAATTAAATATTAGTTTCCTCCTATAAGAAGCTACTAGCTTTAGTCTATAACTTTGAGTAACTATTAGTTCTAAGAACTACTAGCTAGAATTTCCAGTACTAGTAGCACTTGAGGCTTATAGTGCCATAGATTTCAGCTACTACTAGACTATATAATTCCAGTTGTGTCCATTATGATAGAAAAAGAAATATCTTACTTCTAAGAGTGTCAACAAGTCAAGTCGATACTACTTGCCCTAAGGTAACTAGCTTTCAGTAATAGATTTCCAGTCTCCATCCTTTTAAAAATAAAGAGAGAGAGTCTGCGTAATAGAAGCCTTAGTTAGGCAAGTAATTTCCCCATCCTTGAGGTAAGCATTATCTTAGTATTAGAAGCCTTAACCTTAAGAGGTTAGGTCTCCATCATCCTTAAGGTAATTCCCCCCCCCCCCCCTGAGCAAAAGAAAAGAAGCTAGAAGGGATTACTCTTATTCCTATTCCCATTCCTTATTAGAAATAAATTATAGAGGTGAGCATAAGCGAAAGCTAGGCATAGGTTTCTACCAAAGGGTTCAAAAGGAAAAGGGAAAAAGGGCATATGTTGAAAGTTGAAAGGTTACAGGTTATAGGTAGAAATAAACTAATGGCATCTTATAGCTAAGTGTGTGACAAGAAATGTAAGCTTCACAATACAAAAGCTACATAGAAATACTATAGGCTTTAAACATACTAGAATTAATTCACTTTTTCCTCAACTTTAGCTTCAGCTTCCGCACTTATTATATCTCTCCACCCAAGGATAAAAAGCATGGGGGGTGGGGAATTTTGCTTAGGCTGTTGGCTATGATCTACTATTTATGGTTGGAAATGAGAGCTCTAAAGACTTCCATTCGTACTGTCTATACCATATAAAGTGAAAGCCATAAATATAGAGTTAAAGATTTAGTCTGTAAAGCCCCTTAAGTCTTACTTTAGTCCCATGGGGTAAAGCCCTATGGACTAGATTGCAAGGTCTATCTTTTTAGTGTCTCATGCCTTAAGCCTTCTTAGTCAATGTAAATGAGCCTTAATATACTAGCTCTAGTCCAAGCTTTATTTAGTCAAATGGACTGTATTATGGACTCTAGAGAGTGTAATCAGTTCTCGCTTTAATAGAAAAGCCTTAGAGAAACATATCGTTTTTGGGCTAAAGATTATAGACATCTGGTTCTCCTGCTTTTTAAAAAGTAGTCTTTCCAAAATATAGAGAGTGCCTTAATATGCTAGCTTTAGTCTCTAGGTAGAGTTAGTTCTGTGTAAGCCTTAGAGACACTGCTTAAGCCGTGAAAGTATTAAGAGTGCCTCCATTCAACTCTCTGCTATAGTTACACTATTTGGACTCAATCAGTGCAATAATAAATTTAGTATATATATATAACTCCATAGTTCAGTTCAATCTCTGTCGAACTAGTTGCATTTGTAGCCTTGGTCAAGGTGAAAGATGAGGTATATTTATATATGTTTCCATAGAGGGTATATGTATATTTTTCCATAGAGATATAGGGTCAAGGAAGAGGTTCTAGGTCTAGTAAGAGTAGTTCTAGGGATCTAGCTATTATGGGCTACGATTGGGAATGATGGGCTATCAGTAATGAATTATTTGGCAGTGGCTAACTCACTCTCGTACCAGTGGATGTTTCATGTTGTGATGGTGACTCAGGTATCTATGGTGGGAAAATGGGTAACATAGCACAAAATCAAACATGAAAAATGTTGAAAGTGCCTACCGACCCAAGCACATAAGATATAAGAAATAAGGTAGTGGGGTGGGAGTGTTTGAGAAGATACAAAAAGATATAAAATTAGCCACCAGTCCAAGAAGAACCAAAATATGAGGTTGGATACAAATAGAATCCCAGTGGATGAATAATAAATTTAGGGTTTATCGGTCGATCCAAGAAACGTTAGGAATAGTACCCACTGAGAATTGCTTTCCTCCAGTGTTATTGAACGCACGTGAAATGCTCAAAATGAATTGATATGGTTTATATATAAATAAAGGTTAGTTAATAGCTAGCCAGCTTTTGTTCCTCATTTCCTATGCTACCCACTGACTATCTAATAGTAGGCTTATATATGGTAATACGACTGTCAGTCCCATGTCAATGAGCCTTTACACACTTGATTGGTCTATCATATCCCATTAAGTAGGTTCCCATGGACACTGTACTTTCTTTATTACTTGCCTCCTGTGAGAGTAGGTTCCAGAGAGTAAGGTCTTAACATGCACTAATATAGCTACTAGCTATAATATAAGTATTACTATTTTCTACTATACTTTCCTTAGTCTTAGGTCCATAGACATTAGCCTTAAGAGACAAGCTTGGTAGTCCAAGTGGAAAGACATTATTTCAATACCATTTCTGAAGAGGATATATATATATATATATATATATATATATATATATATATATATATATATATATATATATATATATATATATATATATATATCTAGATGTCTATGTGTGTGTGTGTGTGTGTGTGTATTATTATATTCTCTTCTTAGAAATAATAATGGATATCATTGTATCTGAGATTATGAAATTGTGTTAGATAATAATTGTGTTTTCAGAGTGCTCAAATGTCTATCTAAATTTTTTATCCCATGAAAGCCAGAGAATGAATGATGCCGAACATGTTTTAAAAAGGATGATAAGATACATTTTTTAACTACTGACATTGGTTAAACAATAGTTCCTACAAGGTTGAAACAATACCCAGATTGTTTGGGAAGGAGATAGAGATAGAGAAACAGATAAACCCTCCTTTCAGTTAGTTAGAACCCCCCATCCATAAGCAGCATCCGTTTCTTTTAACCCCAAGCTTAGAGCGAATCTGTTTGTTTGGAAAATATAGACTATCTTAGTCCATGCACTTAGTTCCATGGAGTGAAGACTTGCTTGTCATCTTAAGATGTAGAGTAAGAGATACTAGCTTTTAGTCTTATGAAGTAAGTGATTTTAGCAGTATCACGCAAACTTTCATCTCACATTGGAAAAATCAAATCAAATTAGGGTTGCAATTATCTTAACCATATTCGTAATAGCACATATGGCGCTGACTGGTATGACTATCTCTTAACTCTCAGAAATGAGTGGCAATGATAACTAACAATGTGCTTTTATGTGTCTGGCTTATGATCTTTTCATGATGAATCAACGTAAGTAACAAGATGTTGTATACCAATAATATTGATATCTCGGTGTGAACTTATAAGTGATATGATTGGTTAGGTGGGTGTTTAAGGCTAAAGGTTCAAGGTTAAGAAGGCTAAGGCATAAGGTTCAAGGTGAGGTTCAAGAGAGAGGCCCCACTTGAAAGGCTAAGGCCCCTGGTAACAGGCTCTTGGATTCTCGTGGTGTGATTTTGTTAGGCCTAAAAGCGAGCAAGCATTGATGAGGAAAGGCACTCAACCTTGAAGAAATAAAATCAATCCAGCTCCTGAAACTCCTTTCCTTGGGAAAAGGTTAGAAGCAAAAGGTGAAAGGTGAAATGTATCTGTGGGGCTTTAAAGGGATTATATCTGTTGGACTTGGAAATTCTATTGATGAAGGCCCCTAAAGGTGAGGCGTATAAAGGCTTCTTTTGTTGATAGGTTTGAGGCTCCTTCCCACCTGGTGAAATGAAAAAAGGAAAAAGATGAAGGATTCGTGGTTTAGGCTTAAGTGTCAAGGTGAAAGGTGAAAGGATTCCTTGTGGACTTGTTGGAATTGGCTTTCTGTTTAGAGTCTCAAAGCTTTTGGCCCTTAGTTATAGGCTTCTGGTTCCTGGTGATTCCCTTCCAGAAGGCTAGCTTTGTTATATTGCCTCATCCTCTTCCCTACTCCTCATCCATCGATCAAATCAATCACTATCTCACTCTAGCCTTACATCCTTCAAGCTACCGATGACCCTACCTCCTTCTCATTAACTGCTTCCAACTGGCATTCATTCTTTCCATTGCCAGCCAAGTTATTTCCACTAAATGTGTCCAACCTAGTGGTGGTTAGAAAAATGCCTCAGTGATCATAATGGTCGTAGCGAGAACTGTAGATACGTATCGCTAGGCTTGATTGACCAAGCGAGACATAGCGGTTGTAGCAGTGGACTGCCTCATGAAACGTGTAAAATAGCGTTCATTCCAAAGAGAATAATGCCTTCATGGTCTTCTTCCTTCCAACTAGTCAGATAGTTGGTCTGGTCCAAAGAGATGGCCTTCGTTCTAGAGAGACTAGCCTTCCTCACCCTCCTAACATCAGGTGAGCCATCCTTCCTCATTGTAGAGAAGCTTTTTATTTTGGATGTAATAACTATAACTGTTACTAATATCATTACCATCACATTATCCAACATTTAGATCCATCTCCTTAGATAGAAGAAGACCTATATGCCCTACGATAACTAGCTTACATGTATTGGAACCACCTTTGTACACTTAATGGCATGTACAATTAATATAAGAGAGGAGATATTAGATTTTTGACCCCACTTAGTATTTTTATCCTATCTCGCTCTTAAGGAGGGGCTTTATCTCCTTAGTTTTTCAACTGTATCCCGCTAAAGTGTTGTGTCGGGCTAGATCCATAGCGGAGTGAGTGCTCTTAATAGGGAGAGCCTTTTCCATTTAAGGGATCATCAAAGCTACAGGAAGATGGACTATAAAATGCAATTACTATTGAAAAAGACAGACAAAGAAGAGATGGATTTGGCATGGAAAGCTTCATTCATAAGGGCCCACCTATCCACGGTAGATAGAAACTAGTATTAATTAGTCTTTTGAAGGATTAGATAAGTAGGAATTACAAAGAATAGATATATGTATTAGGTATTACTTAAAGGAATATATTAAGTATTCTTAGGATATCGTCAATGCTTCTGGATTAAAAGTAATCTAGTTTATACTTAAACAATCCACAAGACAAGGGAGCTTTGCTTCCTACCCTACAAGCTAGCTTAAACAGGCCTTTAAGCTCACATTGAATTAATTACTCCAAAACATTACTAAAAATACCAAGACACGCCCTTATTAATAAGAGAATAAACCAACGTGAATAAGACTTTGACCCATATTACAATTAATACAAGGTAGGATCTCTCCTAGACGAAAGAAGGAGGTGTGGTAACCATCTTGCTCCTCCCTAAGAGCATATATTTCTACAACATAGTGGCTTAGGTAAGAGGACTTTCTTAAAGTCTTAGATACATTAACAATTAGGAGATAGTAAGTATGAAAAGTAGAAATTTATGGAAATAGTAATATATAGAATTCTTTTGTATGTATTTGTATTAAGTGTAGGAGCTTACTTACTCCCTTTTAGAAGTTTGAATTGTTAGAGTTGGAATGTTCTCTTTTAAGCTTGATAGAGGAATAGTGTATCTTTAGGTATGCTTGATATATTTTATAGTAGCTCCATAGTAGGAATAGATTTTTTGAAAGGTTAGATAGAAAGAGTAGGAACCACTTAGATACTTTATGTAGAAGACTCTTATGGAGCTTTTTTTTCTTGTAGCATTAGGAATCAAATTCAATATTATATTTTTAGTAGAATATTAAGGAGCGCGAAGGGGCTTAACCTAATAATAGGAAAATTGAGGAGCTAGTATTAAATTTTATTCTCTAATTTCTCCTTAGTGTATAGTTGGGAGTTAGTATAAAGTGAGAATATTTCAAGGACTCAAATTAGATACAAGGTGTGTGGATTACACCATAGAGGAAAAGGTTAAGGTCCTAAGGTTCATAAGTGGATTGCCACAAACATACCAATATAGAATTGAGTTGGTGAATCCCAAGACCCTGGATGAGACCATCAGAATGGCTATGTCACTACAAGAAAAAAGCACATTGGTGAGGGGTGAAAATGGTCACCATAAGCTCATTGGTGAGGGTCAAAAGAGCCTTCGTCACCAAAAACTGAACGTCACCAAAGGTGGCGTCGCCAAAAGTATAGGTGTTGTGTTGACATTCAAGGTCCGTCACCAATAATTATTTATAGTGACGAATAGTGACCGTCACCATTTCATATGAGCAATGGTGACAGACAATAGCCTCTGTCACCAAAAAACTGAACATCACCAAAGGTGGCATCACCAAAAGTATAGGTGTTGTGGTGACATTCAAGGTCTGTCACCAATAATGGTTTAGAGTGACAGATAGTGACCGTCACCATTTCATATGGGCAGTGGTGACGGACAATAGCCTCCGTCACCAAAAAACTGAACGTCACCAAAGGTGGCGTCGCCGAAAGTATGTGTTGTGGTGACATTCAAGGTCCGTCATGAATATTAATTACAATGACGGATAGTGACCGTCATCATTTCATATGAACAACAAAGATTTTTTGTGATGGACCTTTCATGGCCGTCACTATTGGTGCATATATATGGCGACGTTCATTGACCGTCACCATAAACGCATTGGTGACATCAAAGTCCGTCACGAATAATGACTATAATGACAAACAATGACCCTCACCATTTCATATAAACAACAACGATTTATGGTGACGGACCTTTAATGGTTGTCACTATTGATGCATATATATGGTGGCGTTCGTTGACCGTCACCATTTCATATTTTGGTGAGGGTCGAAAAGTCTCACCATAAACTCATTGGTGATGGTCAAAAGAGCATCCGTCACCAAAAACTGATCTTCGCCATTCCCTATATATGAATATCAGGGCACGATGGAATCGAACCACCAACCTCCTGCTTGTAAAGCAGGTGCTCTTCCATTGAGCTAGCACCCTTTAAAGAATTAGACTTTTAAAAATTATATCTTGAAACTTTATAGATTGTAAATTCTACAACTTTCAATAAATTAAAGTCTCGACAATCTTTTACTAAACAAACAAAACACCATCGACATTGCAGGTCCCTACCTAATGGTTATGGAAGTTATGAAAAGTAGGTGAAGGGAAGAATTATAATTTTAAAAATGATACATGGACTACCACCACAAGAATCCCCCAAGAGAGATCCAGTGGGAGAATCTCTTGAATCAGATTCAATGGAAAATGAAGGACTAGATGAAAGAGAAAGGCCTCAGCAGGATGGGGAATCCACCACCTCGAGTCAAGGAATAGAAGAGGTCCTCGGAAATTCTTACAACACTTTGAAATAGAGCTAAGGGTAGAATATCTACTTAAGATATACTTATGAAGATTTCTTATGTAAAATAACTCAAATAGACAAGAAAATCCACAATTATAAAGTGATTATTTGGCATTTCAATCACTAATTTCAGGGCCAAAAACCTAAATAACCTAAAACACTCAAATATCCTAAAACAACGTGTGAAATAAAGACAAAGAAAAAGAGAATATGTTCTCGAACAATAATACAAAACAAAGAAAAAGAGAATATGTTCTAGAACAATAATACAAAACACATCCAACATTTTGAAGTATTTGACTTGTCTTGGTGAACATGCGTCCTTAGCAAATACAATGTAGCAATACCTTCCCCACAAAAGAGAAGACATGTCAGAATAGTATGTTTGAAACAGACAATCATAAAGATGCCACAATAGCTACTCCATTCAACACATGCATATGAAATACAACTTAGATGTTGATGGCAAAGTATGGGATAGAAACAAATATCCTAGATGCTAGTTGTCTCACAACAATTAATTCAGATTTTACATATTGGTATGATGTTGTGGTGAAGTTCCCAGTTTCTAACCAAAAGAAAAAGTAATAGATCAACATAACATACACTTCCAACATGTAACCTAGCCAATGGCTTCATCATATGCCTCATGCCAGGAATTGGATTTTGCATACTAAACCAGCGATAGTTAGGTTCTAAATTTCAACTTGATTATTTCAGACAGCGTATGAGCAGCAGTAGAGAAGTCCTATAATAGAACTTCCATCACATTTTAGTGACTTTGTTGTAGCATTTTTTTTAGTTTTAGGGCTCATGTTTCAAACAATTTTAACATGGTTTTAAGGTTCCAAAAATATCATGGGAAAGTCTCCCTTATTACAGTATTTGCAGTATTTGGTGGTGGTAGCCTCCATGAACAGTTTGACATCAATAATCTTGTTATAATACAACCATTTTTAGTAGCATGTTGTCATTCTCCATGATCTCCAAACAAAGCAAACAGATCACCATCCAAGCATAAATATAACTCGGCATATAAGATCAACTTTTGCTGGGAGGATGTGAGGTCATGTAACATACTCTTGTAGGATTATGAGGCAATATGAAGATATTATATAGAAGAAAATGACCGCAGATTCGATGGCAGCATGTGAAGAGCCCTAAATAGAAGATACAACAGTAGATATATCCTTTGATTGGTGGTTCTCTGGAACCCAATAGTGTTGGTCTTTCCAATGGTTGATACCTCCAACTGTGGTAAATTTTCACCAACAAATAGAACTAGGGTTAATGACAGCACGATTATGGCTCTGATACCAATGTTTGGACAGATAGGGCAGCATGAAAACAAGTATAAAAATACAGGTGTAATCAACAAATGTTTCCAACAATGATGTGGGGTTTTTGGGAAGCTTGTTGTGGGATAATTTGAGGGATTTCAAACAACTTTTCAGCCTTGTGAACAACAATAATCTTTATTACTTGTTTGTGACTACATCTAGGGTCATTGTAAGCAAATTATAGCCAACAATAAAACTCTAAATACCCATCAATCAGAACAGTTCATCTTTCCTTCAAGCAGGAACCAATTTAAATGTTCATGTGTCTTCACCTTACAGAAATTTTGTGGCAAAAATGGTGGTGGTAAAAAATATCATAAGGGCTGTTAATATCTAGTGAAAGTTTTTTTTTTGAAACCCATGGAAACATACAATGAACCCTTGAACAAAGGCACTAGAACCTCTGTGAAATCCTTAGGTAGCATTTGAATTGGACATCAATATGTCATTATAAACATTGGAGTGCTTTGGTATTCAGAGGCATTTCAAGAGCCCTTTTCATATCTTACTTGGAGTGGTTTGTGGATATACCTCTCGTTTTTGGGTGTTCCTAGACTAGATCCTAGCAATCTAAAGCATGTATCAGATCCTAGTAATCTGTTGGGTGTTCCTAGTAACTTGTTGGTTGTATCAGATCCTAGACCAGCAGGTGTTCCTCCTTGGCAACATACATTCCTTAATTCATAGAAAATAACGTGAGGAAAAGGAGACCTTGAACCACATGTATATGCATAAACTTATGTTTGACCGTTAGCTTGAGTAAAACAGCCTGAAATAGGTCCAGCCTCCTCATCTTAGATATTATCTAGGTTTTACTCAGACAGTGCAGTTGATAAATGGGTTTCAACTGACCAACAGTTTACACCCAAAACCTCAATTTGAACTTAGTTCAAGCTAGCAATGGAAAAATTGGATCTTCTAATCATCCAAAAGGTTATATAATTTCAACATTCTAATTGCCCCATGGCCAGGAAAAGCCAATTCTTTGATTGTAGGAACCTCTTTTTTTTATAAAAAGGCAAGGTTATACAGGTGATAGAAAATTACTTGGTTATATAGGTGGTAGAAAGGTCAGAAAGGAATTTGGCCAGCCCAACTTTAGAAATGGCATCCACAAAACCGTGTTGCATTAGTTTAGGTCCTTCAATCTACAAAAAACAAAAATGTACTGCACTAGGGTTTTTTCAAGGTGTTGAATCCATATATGTAGTCAAAATTCCATTTTAAATAACAAAATTAAGATTTGGACAAATTTTTTTTTGGGGTAATAAGATAAAAACTAAAAAATGTAACATGTTTAGATTCCAAAGATTACATTTTTTGGTAGCCACAGTGCATGGGTTTTCTATAGTTGCACACAGTCCATGTTATGTTCTACACCATGACCTTATCTTAAGGCATACAGACACACCCTAGTCAAGTATTGACTATGTGAGTCTCTCTATATATATCATTGAATGTTCTGCTTTAGCTTATCCATCCATCCCTTGATCAGTCAATCAATCGATGATGGTGAAAGTGTCATCCATTCTCTTGCATTTTTGGTGCATTCAGGTTTTCATTCACCTCTGCAAATTCCATGCTAGCAGTCAAGGGCACAAATGGGAATTGAATCCAAGAAATTTGGAAGAGAAAGGCAAGTTGGCTCATTATGGTCATCCCTACAGAAAGATCAATGCCCCAAGTTTCTTTCAACTTCGCAGAGGCAATCTGTATACAAATCTAACCAACTGGGGAGCTACCCTCGTCTCCCTCGCTCTCCTTGATGCTAAAGGTAATCATCCCTAAACCCTACCCTTCAACTGCTTTACCATCATTTACTCAAAGGGAGCTAGCTCATTAAATATTGGTATTTATGCATTCAGGCCATCTAGCAGACGTACTTCTTGGCTATGACAATATTGCCTCATACATGGTATGTATTTGCATTTCCCTTTGGAAATTAGTACTGCCATCATATGCTAGAATTTTAAGATAAATTTACAGTTTCTACTGACATATTAGAATGGATCTCAAATGTATGTGTTACCATGGGGAATATGAGATTGTTTATTAATGCATAACATGAGCTCCAGTAGACCTTACTTTGGTGCCTTGGTGGGTCGTGTAGCCAACCGTATCAAGGATGGAGAATTCACACTAAATGGGAAAACATATCAGCTGCCTAAGAATGATGGCAACAACACACTCCATGGTGAAAATCTGCCTTTTCTATTCTGCATGCATGTTTTATCCACCTAACTAGAGCCCTATAATGACCACTACTCAGGAATAAAATCTCTCTTTTTCTGTATATGTATGTTTGTTTGTGGAGGTCTAGAGCACTACTATTTCAGGTAACATATGTGTAGTTTGGTGATCTAAATGAATGCAGGAGGGATGAGAGGCTTTGACAATGTCCTGTGGGAAGTGAAGGAGCAGAGAGGCTTTGACATGCAGAATTTTATATGACAAAAAGAGTCTTTGAGCCAAAAAGGAGGGATCTAACATAATTTTGTTGATCCCCTACAACTATCAAGTATTCAGCAAAGGAGGTGTTAGAACAGGTCTGCACTACAACAGAAGATACAATAAGTACCGCTATATTGTATGGTGTTCCTATCAAGCGCTGAGGCCTAGAATTAACCATAAAATTGCCCCCCTGTATCAGTCTTAAAATTGGTTTAAATAAATGCCAAAAATGATGCACAGGTCAGCTCAAATCAGTATGTCAGCTCCTTAATCAAAAGACATGCCTGTTTAGTTCATACACAAACAACTAGAAATAACTAGTCATGCTCATCATTTTGGAATGAAAATTTTGGTGAAAAATACAGTGAGAATTCAGAGATAAAACAGGAGGCCAAGGAGATTAAAAGGGAGATCATAATTACAATGTTTTGGGCTAGAAAGATATATCTCTTGCAGACCTATTTGCACCTGTGGAAATAATTTTTTTCGGAACTGAATTCAGACCTGAAATTTCGGCCCTAACAGGCCTGTAACTTTGGCCTTTCCAGAAGCTCGGTCCTGAGACTCTTCTCTGCAACTCAGACCCTTCTAATTCAGACCTGTGGTGAAATATGTGACCTTGCAACAGTCTTGTAATTCGGATCTATAGTGGCAGTTTTGAAGACAAATTCAGACCTGCAGATCTCTGTTTTTGGAATAAAATTACAGAGAAGTCTTGAGAGGAACAATATTGAGTTTATTTTACAGTGAATATATCTAGCAGACCTATTGAAGAACATCTATTTCACACGATGTTCGTTTGAATTCGTTCAAGCATCGTTGGAAGGTGTTGTTGGAAGGTCTTGCAATCTGGACATGGTTGGAAGGTCTTGTTGTTGAATGCTTGATTATTTCTTGAATTACCACCATGGAATGTCCAATTACCACCAATTTTTTGACCTGCCTTGCACACAACATAGGACCTTAAAACAATGTTAGGGTTTTAGTGTGATTTTTGGATGTCTCTCCCAATCCCCCGGCATAATTAAATTATTGTGGTCCTCTAGGGTTGTAAATAGCCACCCCTGCACCTGCCACTCCTAAGTCACTATGGTGACTTTATTACACATCAAAATTTATATTCTAGCACTACTGTACTGTCCACAGACTCTAAGTGATAACATTCAAGTGACCATCCTTTTGGAAACGAATCGATGGCTTTTAAATTTTAATGGTTAGTAAGAATTTATTTTAGTTTTCCAAGTCTGTTACTCTGTCTTAATAATATACTATGGGTGAAATGTTTTGCCATTTTTCATGACCTCCTTATGAGAAACAATTTACATATTGTATGTTGTCTCTGATTTGGAAAGGAAGTCAGTGTTGAAATAAAAGGACACTGAAAACGGAATTTTTTAAGAGACCACTTTCAAGCTTTGGGGATATATGGGACAATATTCCATTATGCTATGAATCCTACTTTATTCCATCACTATGGTGACTTTATTCCACATCAAACTTTATATTCTAGCACTACTGTTCTGTCCACAGAATCTAAGTGATAACATTCAAGTGACCATCCTTTTGGAAATGAATCGATGGCTTTTAAATTTTAATGCTTAGTAAGAATTTCTTTTAGTTGTTGAAGTCTGTTACTCTGTCTTGATAATCTACTATGGGTGAAATGTTTTGCCATTTTTCATGATTTTGAAACCAATTCTGTACATGCATCTATTCTTCTGCATACTAGGATAACAACTATTTCCATTTATCAATTTAGTATAGATTAGTTATTTCGATTTCTATCATTTAACTTAGCCTTTCTTTCTCTGCAGTTAATATAGTTTGTGATGCTATGATCTGGTGAATTCAGACTAATCTTTTTTGCTAAACCATAGCCTGTTTTATTTGATATCGTTCATAGTAGAGTGCTTTGAAGCTTGAATTAGTCGATTGTATTTATCTCAACCATTAAAACCCATTGAAGCTGGTTGTCAACGATTAAATATTTTTGTTGTTTGACAAGACATTTTCCCCTATCAATAGGGCATATTACCAATCCATTAAGAAATAAATGAGTCCAAGTAGATACCCAGCCTTATCCAAATTTAGCAATATCTAAAACTTAAATCAATCATAATATATGCTTGAGCTCCTTCCATCTAGTGAAATATAACACCTACCAACAACAACGGATTTCCACTCTTGATATTTATCTCATTTAGTTGATAACAACCATAGGATATCTTATTTCTTCATAGCATACAATATTAAAGCTCCCTACAGAGACATATGGGGTAAGACAGATCTCTTATT
This sequence comes from Pinus albicaulis, assembly GCA_034641835.2. NCBI lineage: Eukaryota > Viridiplantae > Streptophyta > Pinopsida > Pinales > Pinaceae > Pinus > Pinus albicaulis. The sequence continues at coordinate 76,009 of JAXQQM020061286.1, read as the reverse complement.
TAACCAATGGTTCTTATAGTGGCATCTTTAGTTTAACTAGTTTTAAAGTAGCCATTCAATAATGTGTTTTAGAAGCTAGCTACAATCTACATGTTAATTCAGCTATAATTTACTTGGTTTAAAAGTAATCTTGACAACCTTTTAGAAATACATTTTGAACTTCAAACACTATTGGATAATCTTCACAATGATGTAGACTACAAATTAGGTAGATGGAATGTAGAAATACCAAAGTAATTCATAAACAAACGAAACAAATAAATGACAGACTTTAATAGATGGTCATCTTACTGATGATTGCTCAAACAATGCAAAAGTTTGACAGCACAATAGGAAATTTTGACTACAACATAAGGTGTTATAAACCTAGTAGGTTGGGCAATTGAAAACCATGCAAGCCAAGGAATTAGCCTACCAAAACACTGTGTAAAGAAATTATTGTGGACAATTTTGTGAGCATGGTTATTAATCATAAGGCTAAAAATGGGATTGGCAATGGGTGGCAGCAAGAGGCAAAGGTTTCTCCCAATCCACAGTTTCTTCAACTACTCATCCATGGTACTAGAATTTCATTTCCAGTCATTTCAAACTAAAATCCAGTCATTTTGTTTGAGATCTTTTGGCTTCTCCCATTTGGCAAGTGTTTCTAAAAACCCATAGGCAAACCTCTTTGAGTGCCTGTCAATAGCTAAGAAAGAAGAAAAAACCCCCACTCAAGACGGAAGAGTGTTTACATATTTCCTAATAAACAAGGTGAAGACATCTACAAATGTGCAGCCTATGGAGGATTCCTATTCACAAGCTCCTAATTTGGGCTCTCCATAAATGGTTGTTTAGAGAGGGATGCAATGAATAACAGTGGCTTCAAAGACAACAGTGGCTTGTTGAGTCAATGAAAGCGGAGTTTTAATATTTCTCCCACAAGGTTGAAGCCTCTCCAACGATACGCTTCTACTTGTGCTCATCCTCGTGTTTGTGCCAATGCAAGTGAAAACAGTTGGAGTTGGGCATTGGGTAACATTGCCGAAAATAGATACCCCTCATTCATGGCTACTTGACCAATAGAAGATTGAGTAGTTGAATGTTGTAATCTGACTTTGATTCAAAAAATAGTTTTCTTATATCTAAAAGGTGCATGCTTGCCACATTAGGATATAAGAAGCATTTATCAAAAAAAAATCTCATCAACAACCAGCATTTTGCTTGTAGCAATCGGTATGGTGCATGGCACAAGAAGGGGCCCTATTGAGCCCCATGTGGAAGGCTTCGTAAATTTCTCAACACATTCAAGGTCATTTAGAGATGTGGAAAAACATAGTGAAGGCCATTCTCACCTTTGAAAGTCGTCTAAAAATGTGTCTTGCAAAAGAAGTTTTAGGACAATTGTATATTCAAATAGTGTTCACATTCTGGGCCACTGGTAGGCCACAGGCCTATTTTCTCCTGATCAGATAAGTGGATGACGTGCCAAAGGGCTATCTTCTAGCCTACGCTGGTAGCAAATTTGAACCGTAATAATTGAAGGAAATATGCAGTGATTAAGGAGGTCTGGGTATGAAGAAAAGAGGGTTGTATTCAGCTGATAGAAAACCCTTACTCGTGATCATTATTTCATATTGATTGTTTCAAATTGGAAAGTCATTCTTATTGTACTATCTCTCTTTCTCTGTTGGACATTTGATTTTAATAAGAAGAAGAATTGATGAATGGTTTTCCCCATCTTGGGGTTTTTCCCTGGCTTGTGCCACATACTTGTGTTCTCTTGTCTCGGATTGTCTTCTGAATCAATCATACATGTTCTTTCTTAAGTTTCTATCAATGGAAAATGATTTAGTGCTAATAAAAGTATAATGGGCTTATATGGAATTTTAAGTTATTGTGTTAAGCAAGAACATGTTAATCTAAATTAACATGGTATAAGAGCTAGGAGAGGACAAGCCCAAGCAAGAGTGGAAAAAGAAAGAAATCGCTGGAAGAAATTTGTTGACTAGAATTTATGGATTGTGGAATGTTGCACAAGAAGGGGATCTCGAAATATTCAGACCGGAAATAGGGAGAAAACCCTTTAATTTTAATAGCCCTAATCAGAGACTTAATTTCAGTCCAATGTGTAAAGGATTAGTTCCGCATTAGTTGAGCTCTTTATTCGTGATTTGGATGGCAAATGTGATCTGAGGATTCAGATGAAAATCAGGTCTCTTTGTTTCAAGTTTGGTTGACTGACGCTAATCTCTATTCACTCCCAGTCAGTATACAAGCCTCGCTCGACTTCGACATTCTTCCACAAGTCTCTCATTCCCTGTTTACTAGTATCTCTCTTATGGAAAGCAAATAAGCAAAGATTTTTCTGTAAATAAGATCGAAGGGCCTTCTTTTGTTATTTTGTTTTGGCTCGACCTCTTATATTTTGTAATTTTTTTCTAGAAAAAAGAAGCCCATCATATCTACAGCCAAAAAGGAATGATTAATGTGATTCCGTTGTTTTCTATGGGGTTTCGTTGGTGTCACTTGCACTACTTTCTTTCTCAGCTCATTAACCTTGCATGAAGGCCACTCATGTGGAATTTTCTTTGACTATTCCTGTGGCATTGAATTTTTTTTTTTTTTTTGGCTTAGGGTGAGTTTTGGGGCTTCTGGGATTCATTCTATTTTTTTACAGGGTCATTTGCCTTGAAAGAGATCGGTGGTTTGAAAGTTTCAAATTCTAGTCTTGGTTTCAAGAGAATCTAGTCAATCGCTGGAATGAAGTGGACTTATGTTGAACTATAACTCTCCAGTTTGAAGATTTTCTAGACAATGTATCTTTGGTGACCTCATGATAATTCTTGGATCTGTGAAGCTCTGATCTGTGGCCATATGGAATTTGATATGCAGCTCTTTGTTGTTCGATCTACATCCTAGGTTAATCTGTATTAATTCAGTGGCAATCATACAAGTTTTAACAGTCCAAACTCATCTTGTCCTGTGACAGTGACATGGTTGGGTGACTAATGTGATAAAACTCATAAGGAGGCTGGTTATAACATATGTCTTTTTAAAGGCACAAATCTTGCAAATAAATCATTCAGGCTAGTATTTGTCAAGTCTCGGTCCTTAAATCTCACTTCTGGAGTTTCCAGAATTGTTTGAAATTTGTGGAAGGTTATATATATATACTCTGTCACAAGCTCATTGCAGTGGACCATTCAAGCTTCATTCCAATTTCTGACCGTTTCCTGTGGCATTGAAAAATCATTTGGCTTAGGGTGAGTTTTGGGGCTTCTGGGATTCATTTTGTTTTTTTACAGGGTCATTTGCCTTAAAAGAGATTGGTGGTTTGAAAGTTTTCAAATTCTAGTCTTGGTTTCAAGAGAATCTGGTCAATCGCTGGAATGAAGTGGACTTATGTTGAACTATAACTCTCCAGTTTGAAGATTTTCTACACAATGTATCTTTGGTGACCTCATGATAATTCTTGGATCTGTGAAGCTCTAATCTGTGGCCATATGGAATTGGATCTGCATCTCTTTGTTGTTTGATCTACAGCCTAGGTTAATCTGTATTAATTCAGTGGAAATCATACAAGTTTTAACAGTCCAAACACATCTTGGTCTGTGACAGTGACATGGTTGGGTGACTAATGTGATCAAACTCATAAGGAGGCTGGTTATAACATATGTCTTTTTAAAGGCACAAATCTTGCAAATAAATCACTGAGGCTAGTATTTGTCAAGTCTCAGTCCTTAAAGCTCACTTCTGGAGTTTCCAGAGTCGTTTGAAATTTGTGGAAGGTTCTATATATATACTATGTCACAGTCTCATTGAAGTGGACCATTCAAGCTTCATTCCAATTTCTAACCATTTCAAGGACTGACAAAATTCTTGTGTTGAAGTAATTTGATTACAGTGCATTGTAATCTCTCACCAATAAAGGAGTACCTTCAATGCTAATAAATTTGAATATCATGTGCATTGACAGAATTTCCTTGACAGTAAAGTATGAAAATATCACTATGTATCATGACAGTTTATCTCCTTGACACTGATGACTACAGTGTAAATATGATCCTGACTTAGAGGAACACAATATGACCCTTTTGGTTAGTATGTGTATGGTGATCTCTATGTATTGGCAATATCTCTAAGCATTGTCTTGGGACTGTAGGAGTACCAAGCTCAAAATGACAATAAATCTAGGTTGTGGTCCACATGGCACAAGCTTGTGAGTGACAATGATATGCTTGCAAAGATATTTTTTGGGTACACTGCTCATTTTATCTAGAATTACAGTGAGATAGTTGTCCGATAGTTGGTCATATTATAGTAGGAATTTCGTCAATAGAAGAAATCTAGTTTTTGACTGAAAATGAGAGCAGGGCATAAGGAAAATCATTGCCACAAGGTAAAAATATGATTGACAACTTCTTATTGGAATGTATATTATTTGGAGTTAAATACAAACTATGATTATTTGTGGTAATGCTATGGATGTTGGAGAATAGACATTCAAGAAATTTTGTCACTATAACACATCTACAATGTAGCTGTAGATCCTTTTTCACCTTGGTTTCTATTTTCTACAATGGCTTGTAGTGGTAGCATGATGCGCGCATTAGATATTTTCTTCCAATGTTCTAGTGAACCTGGTATTTTCAAGAGGCTCATAACCTGTTAGGAAAGAACTCATTTTTTCATAAAAGGCATTCCTAGAAAAAATTAGTCAAGAGGCCAATCTGCAAGACAAAATTATAATATATACTGTGACTTCTCCAAAGCTTGAAACTTGTTCACTGGTTGATACTTCACTAGTCATTCAATAATGCAGCAGTCTTCAGAAACAAAAACACAGTGGTGACTTGCAGGTCATGTTTGCATTATGCTAGTACAAGCTTAGTCTATTCAGAGGCCTACCATATGCAACAAAAGAGATTTGCAGAGAAGCTTGTCATGTGCACTATTGGAATTGTAGGACAAATGAAATAGTTAGTTTATATATCTTCAGCGATTTTGAATTAGGAAAGAAGCCCTTAAAATGTTGACCTTTTGGGAAACTATTCAATGATGAGTGATTTCTATGTCCAAGATTATAATGATGCATTTTAGATGAATTTCTTAGCTTTCACTGTCTTCAGATTTTTGAATATTGATCTTATTAGAAATTGTAAGTTAAAGGTAATTTTTATTGCAAAATCTAGCACCCCTATGGCATCATAGGTATGGGAACCTCAAGTTGACCTATCTCTCTCAGTTGCCATGAGAGAAACTAGTAGATGGACTTCCAAACATTCTGTAGAAGATCCACAAAGTTTGCAGAGCTTGTCAGGCAGGGAAGCTACATTGAATACCATTTTATGAAGGACAAGCTTGGAGAGCATACAGGGTCCTTCAGTTGGTACTTTCAGACATATGTGGACCAATGAACATGACATCAACCACTGGTGCTAGGTACTTCCTTCCGTTTTTTGATTATTTCAGTAGAAAAATGTGGGTATATTTTCTATAATGAAAATATGATGTGTTTAATGAATTTCAAAAGTTCAAAGCATTAATAGAGAAATAATTAGGTTGTCATATTGCCTCTCTTAGATATGATACTGGTGGGGAATTCTACTTAAAATATTTCAATAAATTTTGTGCTAAACATGGGATCCAAAGACAATGTACTACACCTTACACTCCACAACAAAATGTATTGGTTGAGAGGCAAAACTGTACTATCACAAAGATGGCTAGGTGTAAGTTGCAGAGGAAGTCTATTACAAATAGGTTTTGAGCTGAGGTAATGTTCACAATAGTATACTGGCTGGTGAAATGAAATATGACACTTTGGTCTGAAGTTGGAGGACCAATTCCTGTAGTTGCAATGCCAGCATATGCACCTGTGAGGCAAAAATATCCATTTTTTTAATTGTTCCCCAGACATTCTTCAGTGTAGGGCAAGGGCAAGACATTTCTTCATTCCATGCAGATATATATAGGCCACCTACTGGATTGTTGTCATCTACAACTACAACATTTTCATATCCAATGCAGTCACCCTGTTTTCTGTACACTGGGCACCTCTCTTGATGTAGCTCTGCCTATTTTCCTGTTGTGTTTGCACCTTTCTCGGACTCTTCAAGTTCACTCCAAGTGCTTCTCAGATTTTGACCTCTGGTGCAATTCTTCCGCCCCATATTCGACATCCTTAATGGGATTGAAAAAATTTCCAACTCCAAATAATGATAGAATCTGGTTCAGGCTAAACTTAGATTTGAATTCTGGCATAGAGACTTTTGAGGTAGAGGGTAAAGAAGAAAGAGCAGGATCAAAACATGCAGTAGTTTTGGAAGGTCCTTTGATAACATATGGACAAACTAGAATCATCCAAAAATCATCAGCATCAACAGACATAAGGTGGGATTTAAATAGATTTGAAAACAAAAAAGAGATATAAAGATAGCTAGGTTTTGTAGGTGTTGGTAGCTTTTTTTTCATGGGGTCTGTCTCACCCAAAGGGTGTTGCTTATTGGGCACATTAAGTTGTACTTGAATCCCAATGTGATGTTGATAGAGTTTTTTAATCCCAAATGGCTTAAGCTATAGATAAAGGTGTACTGGATTGAATCTGAGATCGATACAAGGCCAGAATTGCTCATGCAGATTGAAATTCCCATATCAATAATTTGCCTCCTTTCGGGCGATCCTGCTGCACTTTTTACATGTATGCTTATTGTATAAGTATGAACAGCACAAGCCAGGTGTTTGAAAAAATTCCCAAGAAAAATTTTACCGCATGGAATGTTATTATTAGAGGTTGTGTTAGGGATGGACACTGCCAGGAAGCCCTCAAGCTATATTACCAAACACAACAGGGGGGACTTAGTGGAGACACACCTTTCCAATTTTACTCAAGGCACGCGCTGAGATTGTGGCCCTAGAGTAGGGTAGGGAAATCCACAGTTACATGGAACACCATGACTACAGGATATTTCGAAATTAGAAATTGTGAAGAGGAAGGAAAGGTACTTGACGAAATGTAGCTGGGAAGGTCAAAACCCAATGTGATAAATTGGAGCGTGATGATATCCAAGTATGAGTTGAATGGTCACAAAAATGGTGTAGTGAGATCTTTTCTAAATGCAGCTGGCTGGAGCGAAATCCAATTCAGTCACTATTTGCTATTGCTCTCGCTTCTTGTGCAAAAGTAGCAGTGTTGCAACAAAAAAAATGGATGATGCATATGAAGTGTTTTTCAATATGCCAAAGAGGGATCTGATTTCATGGAATGCAGTAATTTCTTGTTATGCATTGAATGGATATTGTGATGAGGTGTTGGTGCTCTTTTATCAACTTCAAAATGACAGGAATGAACCCACATGTAATTAAATGGAGTGCAGATATTGTGAGGTATACTCAATTTGGTCATAGTGTTGAATCCATGGAAATATGAAGTTGAATGCATGTTGCAGAGGTGAAGCCTAACTCTATTACCATAGCAATTATTTTTCCTTCATGTGCTGATTAGTAGCTCTGTAGTGTGGGTATCGAATGCATGGGCATGAGGAAGATGCCCTAACACTCTTTTATGAAATACAAGAAGCAGGCATTAAAGTAGGCCATATCACCTTCATTGCTATTTTATCTGCCTGCGGCCATGCAGGACCAGTAGATGAAGGCTAGCATCATTTCAATCGAATTAGTAGAAAGTTGAAGTGAAGCCTAGAGTGGAGAATCATGCATGCATGGTTGAACTCCTTGGCCACTCGAGACGCTTTAATGGAGCATATGTGACATTGTCAAACATCTATGCTAATTCTATGGGATGATGTAGTCAACGTGAGAAAGCTAATGTTAGATAAGGGAATTGAAAAAAAAGGAACTAACATCTCATTTTCACGGACAATTGCAGCTGCTGCTAACTTAGGATGTTTTGAAATATATCATAGGAACTCTTTAACAGTGTTCTCGAGTTTCAATGATAATACACCCTCTTCATTTGAATTTTGCCTCTCCAAAACCATGGAGAGGAGAGACATGGAGGAGTTACAACCATGCATACTTCCTTAACAACCCTCAAGGTGGCTGGAAATAGATAATCATGACAAGCTCCAAGCATTAGACAAGTCTTGGTTGAAGCCTTATGTTGTAAAAGACGAATCCATCAGGAAAGTCTTGGGCCAACTTTGGGACTCCGTTGAGGAGTTTTGACGCATTTCAAAATTAACTCAAGTTTTTATACAGTGCTTGGTTATAGAAAATCAGTGGAGCCAAAAAAAAAAAAAAAACATTTTCAGCGAAACAGGCCTGCCTATCAGAGGCCAAAAGTTGGGTCACTGGTTTGAAAATAGGAATTTCTTTGTCAAGCAAATTGGATGGAGCAGCCAGCAAGGGAACATGACAAGTTGTTGCCTCAGACTTGCATATTTTTGTGGGCTTGTTTGTCTATATTCAAGGTGGTTTTGTGGTCAGAGAAACCTAGAGGAGTGCGTGATTTGGTCCTGCAACACATTTTGGGAGGAACTATAATTTTTTTAGGTGGGATTCTTTCTTATTCAGTCGAGGACTATGCCATGACAAGACTCATCTGAGAAGGCAATGAATTCCATGGATTTTATAGGGATTCGAATAGAGGCTGGGAAGGTCTAGTAGACTATGGAAGTGCAAATACGCTTTTTATTGATACTTCAATAAAAATTGAGACCTTGTGCACCTCTAGAAAGTAGTTCTGCACTGCCTCACATCTATTGTAGCTATTGAAAAACTCTCATATATGCTTGAACATGGGAGGAACACGATCACAAATTGCAATATTATTTTCTTTCCATTTATTCTATTCCTCTACGAATTTCATGGCAATTGAAATCATCACTTTCTTCTGTTATTTGAGCATTATATGGAAGACTTCATGTAGTTGTTTCACAAGGTGCCATAATTTATTTTCAAGAGACGGCTATTCAAAAAACCCTGATTTATGAGTCCTACTGGATCCTGTTACAACTAATACTTGAATATAAATCCAGAAATTTTCCTCCTTCGAGATTGTAAATCATCATATCTTTTCCCAGGACAAGAGCAGGTGACTGATTTCATAAGAAAGGTATTTGAGATGCTAGTTGGAGCATTTAGAAAGCTTCAGGTATTAGAAAGGTTCTTCCACAATTGAAACAAGGTGTACATGGATGCTTGATATACTAGAAGACTTCTTGAACTTCTTATATTTTGTATATTGTCGAATGGATGGGAGCACTTCAACATTAGAAAAGAAACATTGAATAAAGAACTTCAGTATCCCAGATAATGAAATTTTTACTTTTCTTATTTCAACTGAGGCAGTGGGGTGGCAGGGGTTGGAATCAATTTTCCAAGTGCAGATACAGTTTATTATATATGAATCATGATCTATATTTCAGTCATTTTTTTCTTTTATGATCTTAATCATGATCTCACAGTATAGGCCAAGACAAACCAGTGATTGCATATCAGTTGATAATAAAGTGTATTGTTGAGGAGAGAATATTGCATCGGTGTACAAAGATGGATTTGGATAATATGGTGATGAATCTTTGTAAAAATGAAAGTTTAAAGAGTTATCTAGATCACAAAGAACCTATATATCGTGCTTTTCAAAATGAAGTTAATGCTATTTGTTTGGTTTTCTCTCGTTTTGTTGTCCTGTAAATTTGTTACTGTTATGTTTATTATCTAGCATGCATATGCCCAGACAATGACCTCTTTCCATAACTGCAAAAAGAAAATCTCTAGTACCTATATCCAATTACTGTAGTTGCTGGAAAAAAGCAATTCAGAATAATTTAATACAAAAGAACCTATTTTACACATACTTCTCCTTTGTGAGTTTCACAACACCTCAAGTGCCCAAGTAGGAACTTTAAATTTCACTCTAACAACCCCACAATGCATCATTTTATGGAAACTTACACTGCATACCAGGATTGGATACACACATGACAGGATTCCTCATTTCCAATATGGTGCCAACAAAATTTTGGCCATCTCAATGGTTCAACATTTTTTGTAATACAAGACCCAACCAAGTTTCATTAGTTTACTCTATTAACCAAACCAGGTTTCATGAGTCTAAAAAGTACATATGACATTCTAATAGTTCATTGCGTGTGTTTGTACTACCTATTTCTTCTACTCAAGGAAATAGGTATAGCAAATATAAATATGATAATAGATCAAAAAATAGGTGGCGGGCCCTCTTAAAAGTGAGGAGTATTTGGGAATAAACACTCATTTACAATTTACAAGCTCCAGGAGTGCAGTTAGAAAAATGGGAAATAATGCTCTGACAGGTGCATTGGCCAGAATGTTTGTAAGTATTTCTACATCATTTATTTATACTCCTAGTGAGTGTGTTAAAAAACATATGCAAATTGATTTATGGTATTGAAACAACTGGTATGTCTATTGGAAGTGGAGTATCCATTTCCAGAAATGGATCTCCAACAGCAAGAAAGTAACATCAAGACAACATATACCACTTGAGTAGATTAGAATGGACTAGAAATGAACAAAATTCAATGCCATGTTGTAGAAATTGTTAATTGGTGAGCAATAGAATAGGAAGGAATGCTTTTATTTACTTGACATCATCATGCTGTGCTAGATGAAGACTTCTATTACATGATCAACTGGGCAAGAGTTGGCACAGATATCAATTTTTATCAGACTACAGGTATCATTTTGTTAATTTTGGGCAACTAGGTCCAAACTCCATGTTGCATTGCTCATATGATGATGATGATATTTTTGTTGGGTTCCTCTTTCGGAGAGGTGCAAGATTGATCTAAATATCATCTTGTTTGGATGAGAAGAAATTATATTTTGATTTTATTTTCCACACATGTGCAAATTGTCAAGGTCGACCAGAATTGTAATGAAGGCTTGCAAGCCCAATAGATGTGTCACACACCCTCATTGATGGATATAAATTAGAGAGAGATGATGTCCATTTCATCATCAACTCATCACACATTTCCTCTTGTGATCTGATTGGTTCATTCAGCCTTTGGATGCCTCTCTCTCTCACATGTGCGGATCTGAAGCGGAAGGAGTGTGAACTGTTTTTAGGGCTCTTTCCTGGTGCATTGACCAGCGTTGACCACGAGTCAAAGTTTGGAGTTTGACCTCCATTCTTGTGCAGAAAATCCAATCTCTTGAGGTAGCATTAGAGAGCAAAAAGATCGAGGAGAAAGGTGACCTTTGACCACAGCCCTAGACCGCAGCGTTGAATTTCTGCATTGACTTTTTCTGTTGACCAGTGTTGACCTTTTTGGAGTTGTCTTTGAGGGGTGTGTGTGTGACACTTGGAGGATTGGCTGATCCAACTATGTATACTCTTGAGCAAAATGGTTTTGTTGAAAGGAAGAATAGAACCATTGTGGAAGTTTCCCGTGCCATTGTGTATGTTCAAAATAGATGCCTGCATTCCACATTGGACTCCAAGACTCCCGAAGAATTCTTCTCTAGTAAGAAGCCTGATGCCTCCCACTAGGGTTTTTGGAAGTCCTGTTTATTTTCATGTGTCGAAAGAAAAGAGAAGCAAGTTGGATGCTTCTGGAAAGAAGGAAATGTTTGTGGGCTACAGTGAAACTTTGAAGGCATATAGAATCTATGTGCCTGGTCAAAGAGAAGTGGAGATATGTCACCATGTCACCTTCGATTAGGATGTTGCCCTCAAGAAAGTTAGGATTCTTCCTAGCTTAAAGGAAGACAAAGAAGAAGAAGAAGAAGAAGCAGGGAAGCAGGAAGAGTCGAAGGATGAACCTATGCCCGATGTTGAAGGACCAATGGATCCTATTGATCCACCTCCTTCAAATAAGAGGAGACCTTCATGGCTCAGGGACACTCTCAAAGATGCTGAGAGACATATTTCCCCAAGGGGGACATTCCGTGAAAGCAAGAAGCCGAATAGGTACCAAGGGTACCTAGCAGTCATCAGTACAATTGTACAATCTAAGCCTAGATCATTTGAAGAAGTCATAAAGCATCAAGTTTGGAAGGATTCTATGCACGAAGAATATGAGTCCATTATGAAGAATGATTTCTGGGAAGTGGTCCCGAGACCAGAGGAAAAATCTGTTGTCACCTCGAAACGGCTCTTCAAGATCAAGCATGGAGCCGATGGAAGTGCTTAAAAGTACAAGGCAAGATTTGTTGCCCGAGGCTTCTCTAAAAAATAAGGCATAGATTATGATGATTTAACTGCACCCAGAGAGTCAGGTCAACCTAATAACCACCTCTTTTGGGTCAGGATGTAAGGGGGTGTGTTACAATATCTTGGCTATTATTAATTGCTACGCAGTGTATCCAAGCTCTAGTTTTATCTAGTTTGTTTGGTCAAGGGAAGATCAGGCGGAAGAGAAGTCCTCATTGAGGTTATAAACCCTAACCAACATAGCAAGGCACTTACTCATTAATAATAATTTGGTTTGTGAATCTTCTAGGGTTTTTTTGAGGACAACAAAGGTGCAATTGAGGCTCATTCCAGGTACAGTGAGAAAAAAACAAAGGACCGAAATTAGTCTGAGATTTTTTTGAAGGCAACAGCCTAGGAGGGATGTGGATAACCACATTAGGGAAACCACACCCTATAACATACAACTGCTCCATTCCGACAGTCATTCTATAACTATATATTGTACAGAGAGTTGATCAGACTACCCATCTGGGCTGCAGGTACCCACAGGAAAGGCAGTCCGGCTCCTATTCTCTAAGCCTGTGGATTATCTTCAGACTTCAGTACAGTCAAAATCCTATGCATAAAGCTAGAATAACACAGTAGATATTGTATTAATATAGTTCACCTAGTTTTTATTGACATATCATAATTGCAGTTGGATCTGGTTTCCTAAATTGCTGATATTGTAAATAAATCTATACTGGTGAACATATTACATGGTTTCATTGACCAGTCAACCCTATTATTGTGGTTTTGAGAAGAATCGTATTGTTGTTTTCAATCTTTATATTATTCATGCATATATATTGTTTATGAGTGTGTAACACTAATTTATTGAAAAAACCTAGACATAATAGAAACCCTAAGAGAAAATTTACCCTAGAGAATTATAGTTTGTACCAGATGTGGGTCATCAGCAAGGCAAAAGGATTGAAAGTACTTAATGTCTACTTCTTAGAGCATTATTTCATTGTAAATTCTACCTAATTTACTTAATTTCTTAGATATGACGAGTTACTTGATGGATTTAAAGGAATGTCTATATATATATAACACCCTTCCAGCCAGCTATGTTGGCAATACTCCTACAGTGAATAAAGGTTCTTTATAGAAACTATAGGTTAAACTATGAAATGAGGTGTATTATAGATGTCAGCTCTCAGAATGTCAAATTTTAACCGTCTATAACCCATTAGCAGCAAAAGCAACAGGAAGTTATATTGATTAGGAAAACAAAATCTTTTTTCTTTTATTTTATTTGTTCCTTATTCAATTGGACTTTTAATTGGTACTGTGGAAAGTGGCAATTGCCAATATGCCAGTATCATTTTCAAATTGCAGAACTTCCAAGCCAAAGTGAGTATGTGGTGCCTTGGTGCCTAATAGCAGGAATTTATGTTTTATCCCTCAACTCCATGGCTCAAAATTCAAAATTTGTGGAGCTATATAATTGCAGGTTCAACTTGGCCAGTAGGAGTAATATACTAAATTTAAATGCATGCCCCTATCTTATTCATTGGCCCATGATCGAGAATACAAGATCGGGAATACACACTCATTCCACCCCAATAAAGCCACCCTAAAATGTCAAGGTCATTTGAAGATTGGGGGCATTTGGGTTTGCAGCTGAATCAAAGGAACAATATGCCATCTTGGTGGCAAGTAGGCCATCATGATAAGGAATTGGTGAAGGGTGTATTGGTACATGGTTTTTGGAATTGGGAGGCTATCTTCGAAGACAATAAACTAAACTCCAGAGTTTCTGATTCTTTTTCAGAGGCTGGTAATCACCCAGATCCTAAATATTGCATGAAGCACCTCATATTTATTGGAAGTCATCTGCGTTGTCGCCTTTGTAATCTCAAGGCTCGGCGTAAGCGACATTTTTTTTATGACAAGGAGAAAAAAATCTCCATAGAGCCTAGACATTCCGAGTGTTCTCATCCTAGCATTCCACGAACTCCAGATAGGAGGCCTATTCTTCACCTTGCTCTAAAAAAAGTTCTTACCATTGTGGATCCTGGGACAATTGAATATAAATGTGTTGGATTTCATACAGACCGACACATATTCCCTATTGGCTATAAATCTATAAGAAACTATGCCAATATGGTGTAAAAGAATGGACAGACTACATACACTTGTAGAATTCTTTACGGTGGAAGTGCAGGTCCTATTTTTCATGTAGTTCCAGATGACAGCCCTGAAAATGTCATTGAAAGAGATTATGCATCTGGTGCATTGGCTGTTCTTTGTGGAACTGGCAGAACACAGCAAGATCACCATTAGCGGGACAGAGATGTTCAGCCTCTCACATCCTACAGTTATTCAATTACTACGTGAGCTGCTTGTAGCAGAGTACTGTTCTACCTTCTTCTCTGACTATCCTAATTTTGGATCTCACTCTTGAAAACAATCAATTAGTACCCCAGTTATTCCTTCCATTCAAGATGGTTCCGAATTCAGAGAAACCCAAAAGCCAATGAGTAGCTTTGGAGATCAGTTAGAGCAATCATTATCTGACTCATCCGAAGAAACATACGTCAGCAATTCATCTGATGAAGTGGATGGTTCTTATCAGGGTGTCACTTCAGATAAGATGGCTGAAGATCAAAGTTTCACTAGAAGAAACATGTTAGTTCATTCAGGTGTTGTTTCCTGATTTTGTTTTATGGTGAATTTTCCAGACAGCTAGAGTGTTTGGAAGTGAGATTCTGTGGCGAATTTTTTGAATACCGATGTGATAATTTAGGATCATTGCTTATGGCTACCAGAACCTTGGTGTGACTTTCATTTAAGCATTGGGGTATTAGACTGACTTATAAAACTGAACCAGATAACTAGTCATCACCCTGAAAATTCTTTTTGGGTGGCGGTGTTTATTGTTTATGGAGATTTCTACTAATGTTATACTTAATCTGTGCTCTGATGATTCATTCTAAACAAGTGTTAGAAATTGTGGGAAAAATTTCAACTGATTTCTATCACATTTGATCTAATAAATTTCCTATATTGTAATCAAAACAATGTGTATCATTACGATCTATTAAAACTCCATTTAGTCTAGCTTCTAACTAGCTAGATTCGAGGTTCATGCTGAAGACTCTTGCCGATTGGAAAAACACTGGTCATACAAAAAATGGAATTCAAATAAAGGAATACCACATTTATCCTAAGTCCCAAAATGCCTCGAAACTGAGCAGCCTGTAACTACAACATTCAACAATGAAAAGGCTGCTGAATCATCAAAAAAATCGAGTAATTGAAAAGAAAATCTATGAAACCATGAGAAAGCCCTGAAAAGCACTTGCATAAAATTGAGGATAGCTAATCCTGACTTTTTTCTGAGCCAATTTCTACAACTTGGGAATATCTTCATGCAATCTGGCCTTAAGTGCATCGAATTTCAGCATTCAGGGTCGTGATCACTGCCCTGTTCTTCTACTTCGCGAGATCATCGACTTTCTGGTACCAAAAAAGCCAAAAAATTTAGCAGTTTTTCCGGGCATTTTAAAGACTGAGCCAGGAGAAATGGAGGGTTTACTAACCTTCTTAGCAGCGTCAGTGTCGGACTTGACAATGGTATAAAGCCTCACGAAGGCGTCGCTGCCGGAGATCCGATTCTCCCTCTGTTCGTCAATGTCGTACTTTTCATACTGGCTGCCAGGCTGGAACCAAATCAGTCTTTATCACCGTAATGGATGAACCAACGGGAGAGGAAAAATAAAAATTATAAGTTGTTTTGAATCTGTCTGTCTATGTAACCTTCCCCTACTTGTGCCAGAATCATGCGAACAACTGTGACTAAAGCATCAACATTAACGTGTAATATCCTAGCGAATAGTTGGCTATAAATGATACACAATGCCCACGAATAACTGGCTACGATTGGTCTTGAACGCATTAGGTTCTTGCCTCATGGGTTCGATCAGCTCTCGGCTCTTCGACCAGCCTGTTTCGTTTCTTCTTAAAGCCATCCCGTCGGTTCATTATTCTTGTAGATGGCGTCCACCCGCGTGAGAATGTCGACTATGCTCATCTGCACAATGATCAGATCAGAGAATGTCCATGATGCTCATCCGCAAAATGAGATATCGAGCGCGTGAGAATGTCGATTATGCTCATCTGCACAATGATCAAAGAATGTCCATGATGCTCATTTGCACAATGAGATATGTTGTGCTGGATGCCTGGTTTTCCGGATTGTGTTTTCCCTCCGAATTCCTTCCCGAAATTGATTAAACAAATTTGACTAAAAATTTGGCTAAACAACCTTGATTGAAAGTTTGTAGAGTGATTATTAAGGTACAAAAAATTGTAGGAAGAGATAGCAAGAGATAGCACATGGTTATATGGTCATTGTGAGTAGGTTCACTTAGAAGTGAAATTGAACTCATTCAAATTTCAACTCTCCTTGAAATCAGTAGTGGTGTGTAGGAATTTGGAATTTCAGGTTGAATAAAGTTGTGGTTGTACATGGGAATTTTTGGTTATGGACTCACAAATTTGGTGTAATGTGATCTTACTATAGTTTCTAGTGTTGTTAGAAATGAAGAGAAATATAAGCGACTTCCTAAAAAGATGTAATGTCATCTTACTATGGTTTGTAATGTTGTTAGAAATGGAGAAATACAAGTGAAGTCCTTAAAAAAATGCAATGTCATCTTACTATGGTTTTTAATGTTGTTAGAAATGAAGAAAAAATAATGGTGTGGACATTTAACATGTCATTATGCTATGATATGATTAGTAATGGTTTAATTCATATATATATATATATATATATATATATATATATATATATTTTATTACTTTTTCACTATCGTGGCTGATATGTGTAACTATAAGATTATTATTTTCTTTTGAAGTGTGAGTGGACTAGGTTATTCTAACCTGTGATGAATGAATAAATTGAATGTCTTAACTTATATTTCCTTATGTGAGAGTACTATCAAATACAACGTGTTTATTGTTCCCCTTGCATGGAAATCCATTCTCCTCTACGTGGTGGTTAGGTTATTCATTTGTTTGAGATTCGTAAACTAAGCTTGGGGAACTCCAACTGAACACCTCATATGTCTTCTTTAAGGTCCAACATAGAGACATCAAGCAACTCGACCTATAGTCAACAGGCCATTTCCTTTATAGAGTGCGAAGTCCTTTACTTGTTGCTTTTCTTGTCCCTACACTCTTCGCTAGTTCTTATGCTCGATGCTAAGTGTAGGCCTTTGCCTTAGTCTTCACTAAGCACAATGCTTCATCTTGTCATTGAGGACATTCACCAAGTAAAGCCAGTTTGCTCACTATGTCTGCATTTGGGAAAATTTCTTCTCTTTAATTCCATTTGCTTGATAATGCACCTTTCTTTTCTTAGTGATATTGTACTTAACTATAATTATCTTGTCATTCCACAATGAAATGCACAATAGGATGAAAGATGTGGTTGAGATACTCCTTTACATGCAATATATTGCACATTAATGTAGAGATGAAATAAGCATTGTTGGTCCATTTATTGAATAGGATGATGTGTTAGTGCATGAATTTGTCTCCTACATTTTAAAGCCCCAATTTCAACAAAATTTATTGTCCATTGGTCTTTTCCCCATTAACAACACAAAAAAAGAAGGAATGTCCAATGACCTTTGACAATGGACCCTAGAGTGGTATCAAATTCTTGTGATGTTAAAATCCTTGATGACAAAGAAAAATGAATGAGTTATTTGCCCCCATATTTGTGGTGAAATCCCCTAGGTTCAAGTAAATCATAGACGAAGGTGTGAGCCCCAAAAAAGTGTTGGAAGAGTAATAGAGGAAAGTGGTAAGTATAAGGCATGGAGCAAAGGTTATGTGTTTAGTGCCCTTACTCACCAAGTACCCAAAGTGTGTGCTTAGTGGGTGAGGAAGCATAGGTTATTGAGTACAAATTATTAGGTACCCAAGCAAGGGGATCAAGAGAAGCACTAAGCAAAAGATGATGATGAGAGGTAGAAATTAATTATCCCACTGAGCAAAAAATTCATTGCTCATGGATATTGCTTAACAATGAGTACATGGCTGGTGGTCGAAAAATTGAAGAGAAATGCGAGATATAATGAAACATGAACAAGCAGGTTAGGTAGTCTAATTAAAAGTTACGAGCTCCATCATTGTTGAACATGCATGTTTGTCAAAGAAGTGGTTAAGTATGCCATTGATTGAAGCTCCCATGATACTTTGTTTAGCTCAAAGAAGGCCACAAAGGAGGGTTAAAAAGCTAAATGAAGGACACTAAAAGTCATCATAATAAAACAAAAAGAAAGGCCATGGATTGAAGATCAAAGTAAGAGGAAATTCTAGGGAGCATTCAACAAGTAAATGCATAAAATGGATGAATCAATCATAGAGTGGGGGAAATGCAATATTTGAGCACACAGGAGAAAAAGTAAAATATATCATGTGTTTAAATATATGAATATCTGGAAAAGGGGCATATACTTGGTGGTCATCTTCTCAACAAAAAGTGTTTTTAAGGCTCATTCCATTGCATTGAGGAAAGGAAATCCACATCAACAAAGAAGGCATTCTTGGTTTCCCTAGCAAAGTGGAAGGGCCACAAAGGAAAGGAAATTAATGAGAAAAAGGAAACCAAGTAAAGGCCCACTTGCTTGATGAACCTATGTTGAATGAATAAGAAACAATGGGTATCATTATGTTGGGAATCACGATTGTTGTTAAACCAAAACCCGCAGGTGTTAGTCAACAATCACATCGCTAGAGATAAGGATCCATGAGAGGCAGTTATTTTGTGTTGTGAAACACACCGGGAGCATTGGTTTATCCAATGTCCAACAATATCCCCCCCAACGCGAGTCGGTTTTGTATCGAACTCATGACCTACGCTTTGATACCACTTGCTGGGAAACATAGTTGTCGTTAAAACAAAACCCACATGTATTAGTCAGCGATCACATCACCAGAGATAAGGATCCATGAGAGGTAGTTAGTCCATGTCGCGAAACACACGGGACAACCATCAACCCGGATATCTCTCTCTCTCTCTTCTTTATCTAGAGACAACCATCATCCATATTATAGCCAATGAGCCCTAAAAGGATCTTGTTCTCTAGCATTGGCATTAATATTGCTATAGTCCTGGAGATGTTAAAGACTTGTGCCTCCACTATTGCAATCTCTCTTCTGAGTCATTCCTTTGACTACCATTGTACTTTGTCATTTATAGGATTTGAGATTGTTTCCTTGTCTAACTTGTGCCCATCTTTGGATCTTGTAATATTCCACTGAATCCTTAATATACATTAGAATATCTAATAGTTTTTGTATACCCATGAAGATTTCAGGGGAGCAGAGGCTCAACAAGAATAACCATTGGAGTCATGTGATGATAAATCCTTTGAAGGGTGAATGCATCAAAAGTAGTGGTTGCCAATAAGTATTACGTAAAAATTTGGCTTAGCCCCATAAGAATATTGTTGGGGCATTTAGTATTTACTCAAATGACAGGTCAACAAACCAATTCCATACTTCCTGTTAATGTGTCTTTTTAATTCATGACATTTATAGCACAGGAACAATTTACAATTGGGAAAAGGTTATTTTTCCTAGCTTTTTGCCAAGGCCATGTGTGTTGGCTTCTACATTATTTTTTCCCTAGAAAATTGTATTGAGTTTATTGGCTTTCCCTGAAAATGATATAATACTTGGCTACCAGTATTGTTTTGGAGAATTTCAATCACATTCTCTGTATTGAACTATCTTCATCTTTGATATCTAATTTGTCATGCTTTTCAGCCATTAGACACAACAAGTTTATTTTCCTTAGCCAGAATTATGGTTGCGGGGTTGTCTATGAAGACACTTGCTGCAAGACTAATTAGGAACAACAACTTAAGGTCATACAACACAAAAATGCAACATGTTGATTCATGATTGTCAATTCTAACATGTGAATTGTGATACACAAGTTTGCACTCAAAGATAATATAAAGATGAGATAATGTCCAACGACCACACATATACAATAGTGTGAATACAAAGGGAGTGTAAATTGAGATTGCTAAGTACTGCTCCTATAAAATAAAATAAAAGATCAATTAAGTAAAAAGCAGATATAAACTAAACTATACTAGAAACGATTTTTGTATTATAGTAGAATGAAATGGAAGAGATGAGTTGTGATGCAAAAATATGCAAATACTATTGAAAACAAGAGAATACCCTTAGAGAATTAAAAAATCCTAACAACAGGACTGAACTTTAGTATCTGCCTATCAAAAATTCAGTTTTGTTCGAGCAGAAATTGAAGGATGTAAATTCAAGAGTGCAAACACAGCATGTACAGTGGATTAAAACAACAAATATATTAGGCCCACTCTACACAAATCTGCAATCTAAGAATTCAGGATAAAAAGAGCAGGCTCCAACAACAATTGCATAGAAGTCTTAATTACTCAAATAGAAGAATGTCACAGCAAGTTGTCATCTCACAAAAGCTCATACTACAACCTACAAGCTAACAGTACTCACTCTTATTATCTATTTCTACAAATGTCTAACTAGTGTGCCCATCCTTTTCATTTATAAGTTAAGAGAAGGTGTTGTTAGAAAACAGGCTAATGATAGCGTTAGTGGTGCATCTCCCTTGAGCATGAGCAACTCCCTCATAAATTTGCCTTGTATGCAAGGATTTTCTTTTAGAGTAGTGCATTATCATTGTAGACATAACTCCTCTCCTGAAGGTGCCTCATTCCATAAGTGTGCACTCATGAATGCACCTGAGATGATGGTGTTAATCTCCTCAACTAGTGTGCCATACTTGGTGGGTGTGACCCAACAACTAATTCGTCTATCCTCGAAGGTGTCGTTATAAGCTTCTAGTTGTATTTAAGAATCTATCTGACTAGTGTACCACAATCTAGCTCTGCAATCCTGGCGCTACTCAACTTCTCAAGGCTGAGGTGAGACCAACTCGGACCAACTAGGTAATCTAACACTCTTGAGATTTTTTTTTTTTTTTTTAATTCTACAGTTTTCCTGTGCCAACAATTATACAACATTTTAACCTCATGAACTATTCTCCTCTGTTCTCTTAGCTAATTCTATAAGCACTTATTGTTGTTTTCAAAGCTTTTACTCTCTAGTCCCATTGAGTTATTTCAGTTATTTGTGGACATTGATCTATTTTCATTTCATTTCTTCAATTTTTTTGACTATTAAGTGTTACCTTTGGCCAGTGCCTTCTTTCTTACCTATGCTTTTTTTGCTTAAGCATTCTAGCCAGCCAGAGAAATAGGGGCAGCAGGAGCCACGCAGTCCAGCTAGAGCCTAGTAGGGGCAGCGAAAAGGCAGCAGGAGCCACGCAGGGCTGATGCAGGCCCAGTCAGGGAAGCACAGGGGAAGTGTAAGCCCTTCAGGTGTGACGCATACCCTTACTGAGAAACGCAGAGGCTGACGCAAGCCAGTTAGGCTGATGTATAGGGATTTAGAGCAGCGTATTACTGTCGTTTTTATTTCTCTGTTGAGTGAACCAGTTTTGGTGCCTAGGATTGTTGTACTTAGATTCTACATAATAATGAAAACCGTCCAGAGCTAGCTGCACTGGTTTTCCCACATTGGGTTTTTTCTGGGGATATTTGTCCAGAAAATCTGTGTGTCACTTTGTCTATGAGCATGTTATTCAGTATTTGATCTATATGTGCAGGTTGCTAGTTGTATTTACTATTTACTTCGCTAATTTATTGAATATTTCATAAATTAACTTGTAACTTAATTCAAGTAGGAGAAATAAATCAAGATAATGCAATAGGGTTTCTTAGATTAAGAAATTTTCACATTCCCTAGGTCTAGCCCCATTAGGTCACCTAGGGCAACAATTTCCCAGGAATCTAGCTAGATAAAATCTTCTATCTCCTAGAGGCAGCTGCGTTGCTGTGTGCTCTCACTCTCCTCATAACTTGGGCCAATTTCGATGGTGGAATCTCCAGATACCTCAAGCCCTAGCTCTAAGATCAAGTTTTTCCTAGGTGTTCCCAAGGATAGAACCTAGTAGGATCAATTTGACCTATCGAAGTAAAAACTCTTGTCTGATCCTTTCCCATCACCTTTTCCAGGATAGGAACATCATTGGTTGCTAAATTCCATCCGCAAACCTGGGCTGGGTCCGCTTGGCCCCGTGTGGTCCCATTTGGTGTCAAAGGCCTTTCATCAAGGACCATTTGGGAATACAAGTTCCCAAAGGATTTTAGTGATTGAGAACTTCCTTCATAAGTCTTATTCTTCTCCCTCAATCCTTCAATCCCCCTCCTCTCTCCCTAGAAGATAATTCCCTTGCTTAAAAGGAAAGCAAGTCCCACTCTTTATTTTATCTTAGGGAAAGGGTTTTGAGGGTCCCTTCGCACTTATTCATTGACTTATACGCTAAAAGTGACTTCCTAAACTACTGGGACTCCACCCATCGGTGAAATTCCGTGAAGAGAAAGGAGCCTTAGTTGTGGTGACAATGGGCTAAGCCTCCATCATTTCCCTTGTCCTAGCAGTTGCCCTCTTAGGAACCCCTTTTAGATCCACTACTAGTTTGAGTGGTAACAAGTTGTTCACAATTCCATTTGTGAACAACTCTTTGGTAGGCCCACTTTTGCCATACTACAGCTCCAAGATGAGAATTCCAAGGCTATGGAGGTTTCCCTTCTTCTCATTGAATCAATCCTCTACAATATAGTGAACTAGGGCTAGTTGGTTGGCCCACTTGACTGTTACTTTAGTCCTTCAAAGTTTGCACATCCTTAGGCCCTATACACTTGCCCTTCTACCAATTTTGTTGTCCTTCACAAAAACAAGAGTCAGGGCTCTTCTTTGACAGTAACCTAACAACCCTCCAACTGTACTTGTCCTACCATCAATCTGCCCAACCACAGTCAATTATTTTTACTGATCTAGGGCCCACAATATTGTCTTCATCTAGGGCTCTTCAAATATACCACCTAACAATGGTTTGAGTCCTCTCAAGATCATTGTTCTTGTGTATCGAAAATTTGATCTTTGTTGTCCAATCTATGAACAAATATGAACTACTCCTCTTATCATACTTCTAACAATTTGTAGATGACTGAACTAGGGTCACAAATCAGCTACGTCTAACAGTCCATTTACTAATTTTTTATAGGTTTCTTCAAGTCTTTGTCTAAAAATCTATGGAAAGTCCACCAAAATCAACTCCTCTGCATATCAATCCATTCTTCATATGGCACATTTCTTCTGCATGCTCAATCTTCTGCTCAGGTTCCACCCTCCTTTGGATTTGTTGTCTCCACACATACTGAATCTACAAACCATCTTCCAGATCTGTGGTCTTTATTGCAGAAATAAAACTTGCTCTAAGGGTCACAACCCATCTTCTTCTACGCAAATTTTTCACAGTCTTAAGGTCATACCTTATGAACTAAACATGCTAAAAAATTGTCCTAACTAGGGCATTATACTTATGCACTTCTAATTGTTGTAGAACAAACCCTATCCACACATAGAAAAAACACGACACTTGCCTCCATAAGAGACTCGACCTAGCTCATATGGATCCATAGATTCTAGGCATTTCTTTGACTGAATCTTGACATGAACTTCAGATCTCAATGTTTACCCTCAAACTAGGGATAACTAAGTCAATATTACGCCTACGTCGACTTTTGTTATGGCTCTAAATTACAGTGCAAGCCCTCCTCCATTTATGTTGGTCTTTATCACAGACCTTGCGGCCTACTAACCACCACAAGGCAAGATGGTATCAACCCTCTCTTCTATTTCATGGAGGAAATCTAACCAACGGGATTCAATCTAATCTTGTAATGTACTAAAACAAGATATTGAATCCTTCCTACAATTTGTGGAAACAACACACGATCACACAATCACATATAAGTAAGAGAAACAAGTTATCAATCGCACAACACAAGATGTATTTGGGGAAGCAACTGCTCAAAACCCTCTATCTCTATTTTGTATTAAGTCAAGGAATCATGAAACAATACAATGCTTAATCTCTCTTGAGATTCTCCAGCTCTCTGCCAATTGTCTCCTACTGATCTAGGAAAAATTGGTCTAGTACTTAGCCAATTCTCAACCTTCCTTCAGCCTGCCTTGCTCACACAATTCATATGGAGTTATCTCCATATTAATTAGGAAAATCAACCTTCCTTGATTGCACAATCCATCATGGCATCCCAATGAATTTGTAATTGCACATGGGAAATTTTCTATAAATACAACTGATAGTTATGTTCCTTTGAACTGTGTTACAATAAGGATCAAGGGTATTTTTATTATTTAAAATAAGAGAAAACCCTAAACAACCAAAACCCTAACTCGAGGAGATAACACCAAGAGTTTATGGGCCCTGTTGGGGTTAGTTGGGCAGCCAACTTCTCGGGGTCGTAAATTGCTCATATGATCTTCGTTTGATGCACATGATACCTCGCTAGAAAGATCTCTCTGAGGACTACAACTACTAATATGATTTCTATGAAATCACCAAACCTTTCATGCCCAAAAAACATCGTTTGGGGCCTCAAAACGACTCCGAAAGTTCAGGACCCGAAAAAAATGACAAAAATAGTAAATTGTGCTATAATTAAGGAAATTGAAAAATTGAAAGAGACAATGGCGAGGGCCCAAGTGGAATAGGCGGGTGGCCACAAATATCCACCTCGATCACCTTAAATCGAATTTCTTGAGCTAACTCAATCATCATGACTTAGTTAATTGACACAAGTTGTTATGAGACGAAATTACAATTTATTTAAGGGAAAAATAAATTAGACGCCTCACATTCCTCACTCCTGGTACATCAAAATTCCTCACTAGTGTGGGTGCATTTTTTTTGTCCTTTCTAGTCACCAATTTCACTGTTTCTTGTTGCAAATTTCAACACTCCCTCTCAACAAGAAAGGAATTCAATCTACCCCCATCTGGTACCTTTGGAATGTTCTGCATGTTACACTTCTCTAGTGTTGTTTGCACCTGCAAATCATGAAATTGTATAGCCTCTGAAAAACTGAATCAGTATAATGCATTTGTCATCAGAGTCTTCTGACTGCTGCTAGCTACTGCACCTATCTAGTACTGGATTCTCTGCACTGCTACTGACATCTGCATTTGTGCCCTTTGAACTGTTGCTAAATCTATTTGTGCTCCAGTATTTGACATCTTTCACTCTGATTTCTATCTTGCTGACATCTGACTACATCAATCTAACTAATCCTTCCTACTACTACTATACTGTGGGCTCCTCGTAGCCAGGTTCGATCCATGAGACACGCCATCTCAATGGACCTTGCCCAAATTTCTTATCTTGGGATTATGTCTACACATAACCCCACCTTACACCTCGAGGTATGGCTGCTCCCTCTTCCCATCTAGCTCGAAATTTCCCCCTCATGGAGGTCTCTGCTTGAGTGGACGCTTCCACTCAGTCTCCTCTCTACTTCTCCAATTGTGGCAGCTACTCCACAATCTTATGAGACTGCTTCTCATGAGGATGCATGTTGAGAGGTAATTTATGCTCCCTCTAAACCACCAAGTCTCTAACTTCTTCCTTTCTCCTCAAAGATTTGCATGCACCTGGTACCTCAAGTGCATATAGGTTCTTGACTCACGCATAGTGTAATTGTCCTGAAGTTGCAAAAATTTTATAAAAAAGAGTTGATTTTAAATCGATGATATCTCCCTCATCCGAGCTCCGATTTGACCGAATTGTTTTTTCCAGTTGGGTAGATTTTCGAAAGGAATCCAAATATTCTATTTGTTTTCAAAAAATTTACACCAAAATCTTCAGATATTCTCTACAAACTTGCCGCCCAAAATATTCTTGCTCTGATACCATGTACAAAATCTAACCAATGAGATTCAATCTAATATTTTAATCTACTAAAACAAGATATTGAATCCTTCCTACAATTTATGGAAACAAAACACGATTGCACAATCACATATAAGTAAGAGAAATAAATTATCAATTGCAAAACAACATGATGTATTTGGGGAAAGCAACTAATCAAAACCCCTTTATCTCTATTGTGTATTAAGTCAAGGAATCATGAAACAATACAATGCTTAATCTCTCATGAGATTCTCCAGCACTCTATCAATTGTCTCCCATTGATCTATGCAAACTCGGTCTAGTACTTAGCCAATTATCATCCTTACTTCAACTTGCCTTGCTCATGCAATTTCTAGGGAATTAACTCCTTATTAATTAGGAAAATCAGTCTTCCTTGATTGTGCAATCCATCATGGCATCCAAATGACTTTATAATTGCACATGGGAAATTTTCTCTGAATACAACTAATAGTTATGTTCCCTTTAACCTCTGTCTCAACTGGGTATTCCTCGAAACTGACATGCATGCAACTATTAATAGTGAATTATCAGTTATCTGATTGATCACTCATTGTGACTTAAATATAATTTAATTCACTGGACCTCTCACTGGCTCATCACTCAGTTAGAACTAGTTAAACTAATTTTAACTCATTTAATTATGTTAATTACACTTGAACCCCACTAATGCATCAACTTCAACTGGACCCAAAAAATATTAGAATCCCTCTAGATGCCTCAAATTAGACCCTCAACTCGATTTTCTTGAGCTAACTTGGTCATCATGACTTAATTAACTGACACAAGTTGTTATGAGATGAAATTACAATTTATTGTCTAATTTATTTAAGGGAAAAATAAATTAGACGCCCCACATTCCTCACTCCCGGTGCATCAAAATTCCTCACCAGTGTGGGTGCATTTTTTTTTGTCCTTTCTAGTTTCCAATCTCACTATTTCTTGTTGCAAATTTAAACATTTCATAATTTGATGCGGCCTTCACACAAAGACACCATTTAAATCACATGCCTAGATTCTCATGATAAACCTCTCTTAAGCTTGATTTGCCAGAAGAGAACCAACAATATGCCATCCTACTTCCTAGTGCAAATCAACAATTAAGGTATGCAACATTCTTCTGAACCCTCACATGATGATCTTGCTCTTGGAGGATGATCATGACCTCCCTTTAGCAACCCTTACTCGACCCTTGTACTCAACCTACTTTAGGACTACATCTCTCTTCACCCCCTTGATGTTCCAGATAGTGGGAATACATGTCAAACATGTTAAGATGTGCCGAGTGATAATGCATGCCAAGATGTGCAAGGTTGTGTCAATGCGTGTTAGGGACTGTCAAGACAACAAAAGGGAGAAAAAATTTAAACTACAAGGAAGTAAACACATAAGAGGGTTAATAAGTCATCAATTTACCTTTTTCAAGAGGGGCATGCTAGGCACACCAACACTAGGCGGCAATAGGTGCCAAGTGTAAAGTCTTAGTGCATTCTAAGTGTCAACTATTCCTTTGTTGCTTCTCATCTACTTTCCAACAATTGATCATCACAAATAAATTTAATATTAAACCATGCTAAATCATACCAAGGCATCTCAACGTATTCCATACATGCTAAGACTTTCCAAGCGCCAATATGTGTCAAGGACTAGTGTTATGCATGTTATGAAGTGGAAGGGAATGTTGAAGAGTGCTAAGGTGTGCTAGAGAGTGATAATGCATGTTGATGAGTGTTAAGGAGTACTAGGAAAAAAAATTAAGGGAGAACTAGGTAAAAATTCATGGAAGTTAATGAATATGAGGAATGTGTACTGCCAGAGACTAGTGTTAATGGTCAGTGTTAGTTGTCATGCCAAGGAGGGAGTGAAAAGGTATGCTAAGCATTAGTAAGGCATGCTAGGGAATATCAAGGCATGTTAAGAATTCCCAAAGTGTGCTAATTATATCATGTGCCAATTAATAGTGCCAAGATATGCCAATACATGCTAGGTGCTAAGGATGTGGCGCAGGGTGCTAGGGTATGTCAATATGTGTCAAGGCAAAGAAAGGAAGAACCAATAAGAGGGTTAATAAGTCAGGACTTTATCTTTTTGAAAAGGGGCATGCTAGGCACACTAATAATAGGTCCTAATACATGCCAAGTGGCATTGTGTGCCAAGTGCTAATGTATGTCAATGCATTCAACCAAGGTGTTCCAGGGCATGCTAAGGACTATATGCAACATGCCAATACATGCTAGGAGAGTTCCATGTTGTGCTAGCGGGTCAAATCACGAAGTTGGGAAATAGTTTTTGGCGGATGGTTAGAATTCGGGAGAAGTTTTTAATTTCTCGGCCGAGAAAAAAGTCAACTAAATTTCTCGGCCGAGAGTTTTCAAAATTCTCGTCCGAGAAATTTTAAATATTTCGGACGAGAGTTTGGTCGGGTTTAACATGAGTTAAAATTCTCTCGGACGAGAGTTTCGCATTTTCTCGTCCGAGAGTTGTGGTCACAAAACTCTCGGACAAACTCTCGGACGGGATTTGGAGAAACTCTCGGACGAGAGTTGGAAAAACTCTCGTCCGAGAGTTTTCGGAACATCAAAGAGAATCTGCGAAACTGTTGTTCCTTTCAAAAGGAACAGCAAGGAAATGCTCTGCGGACATGTTGTTCCGTTTTAAAGGAACAGCAAAAACACTGCGCGAAACTACTGTTTCATTCGAAAGGAACGACAGAAAAATATCCTACGAAGGTGCTGTTCCTTTGAAAAGGAACAACAAAAACACTCTGCGAAACTGCTGTTCCTTTCAAAAGGAACATCAGAAGTGCTGTTCCGTTAGAAAGGAACAACAACGCGAAAAAAACACATAATTTTTATTATTTTTCGTTTTTAAAGAAACTAAATTCAAACGAAATAAAGAAGTATTAACAAGGAAACGAATTTCAAAAACAGAAACCAAAAACAGAAAAAAAATAATGCATTATGTACAAAAATTAAAAAAACCAATTTATCAAACTGGCGCGGGAGAGGGATTCTCCCCTTCAGCAAGAATTTCAATGGTGGAGTCTTCCCTTCACTGCTGGCAAAAGGATTCACGGGTAAGCGACTTACGATATAATCGAACTCGATGGCCATTAACCTTAAAGGAATGCCCATATCCGTCAATGGTGACCAGTGTGAGAGTGTCGTTATCCTGCACTTTCTAAATTTTGTAGGGTCCAAGCCACCTAGTCTGGAGTTTTCCAGGGAAATCCTGAAACCGAGAATCATATAGAAGTGCCCAATCTCCTTCGTGGAAGATCCTTTGTTTAATGTGGGCATCATGCCATTTTTCTCTCTGTTCCTGGATTAATGCGGTGCACTGAAGAGGAGAGAGTCTGATTTCATCCAATTCATTCAGTTGCTACAGTCTTTTTGCCTGGGCTTCATCTAAATTCAGACCTATCGTTTGAGCTGTTCGTAATGTCTGAATTTCAAATTCGATAGGAAAGATGGGTTCTTTTCCAAATACCAACTGGTATGGCGAATGTCCTGTGGTAGGTCTCCATGTTGTTCGGTACGCCCACAATGCCTTTGGTAGTCTGTAGGCCCAATCTCGCCTATGTGAAGCAACCGTTTTTGTCAGTATAGATTCGATTACCTTATTCGTGCTTTCGACTTGGCCGTTGGCCTGTGGGTGGTAGGGAGTTGTAATTTTACGCTGAATATGGTAATTCTTTAATGTTTCAGCCAATTTGTTACCTATAAACTGTGGTCCCCCATCTGTGATTATGTCTCATGGGAGGCCATACCGCACGAAAATTTGGAAAATAAAATGTATCACGGAATCCTCTGTAGCTTTTGAAAGAGGCTCTGCTTCAACCTATTTAGTAACGTATTCAGTAGCAACTAGGATAACTGTTTTCTGGTTCGATGGAGGGCTAATAGGACCAACGAAGTCAAGGGCCCAACGTTCGAAGGGTTCAATCACTAGTTGAGGGTTCAAGGGCATTTCATCAGACTGCCCAAGTCGACCAGCCCTTTGACAGCTATCACAGGCCTACACAAATTTTTTTGCGTCTCTAAAGATATTAGACCAATAATAGCCAGTCTGTAGGACTTGATGGGCTGTTCTACAATCTGCAAAGTGTCTGCCACACTGTCCGTCATGGTACGCTTTCAAAATATCATATACCTCATCGTCCGTAACACATCTTCTTATTTGCATATCTGCCCTTGTATGAAATAAGTAACCTCCTATCCATGAAAAATGAGTGCTACGATGTATTATTTGCTTTCGTTCATTAAGGGATAGATGTTTGGGTAATATACCTATTGCCAAATAGTTCACTATATCAGCATACCATGGTGTTCTGGTGGTAACAGCGAAGAGATGCTCATTCGGGAAGTGATCTTCAACTAGTTCTACATCTGTTGGCTTTGGCATCCTGGACAGAAAGTTAGCTACAGGGTTCTCTTTGCCCGGTCGATCCTTGATCGTGATATCAAATTCCTGCAGTAAAATCAACCATCTAGTTACTCTCCCATTCGTAACAGGTTTATTTGCAAAAAACTTAATGGCAAAGTGATCTGTGTAAAGCACTACAGGATACCCAGTTATGTAATGCCTAAATTTATTTATAGCGTGAACTACAGCCAAAAATTCTTTCTCAGTCACAGTATAGTTTAATTCGGCCGGGGTCAGATTTTTGCTAATGTAGTAAATTGCATATGGCTTTTTGTCTTCCTCCTACCCAAGTATTGCTCCAATTGCTGTGTCTGAGGCGTCAGATGAAATTTGGAATGGTAAATTCCAATTTGGGCCCCTCATCATAGGGGTTGTTGCAACGAGCTTCTTCAAATCATTAAAAGCATTGTCACATTTGTCTATCCAAACAAAATCAGTATTTCCATTCAGCGCATATAAAGGTGCAGCTATTCGAGAATAATGCTCTATAAATTTTCTATAATAACCAGAAAATCCAAGAAAGCTACGTACCTCTATCTGTGTAGTAGGTGTAGGAATTAACAAGAGTATTTGAATTTTAGCTGGATCTACTTGAATTCCTTCTGCTGAAATATAATGGCCTAAGATAAATCCTTCAGTGATCATCATAAGACATTTTTCATTGCTTAAACAAAGCCTAGTGTCTATACATCTTTGTAATTCTTTTTCTAGATTTTGCAATGCAGGTTCAAAATCATCCCCATAAGGAGTGAAATCATCCATCTATACTTCGAGACCTTCATTTATTAAGTCTGCAAAGATGCTGAGAATTTCCCTTTGAAATGTAGCAGGAGCGTTGCATAGGCCAAAAGGTAAGACTCGGTAGGCAAATGTACCCCATGGGCAGGTGAAAGTAGTCCTGTCCTGGTCTTCAGGGGCAATTTGAATTTGGTTGTATCCACTGAAGCCATCCAGAAATGAAAAGAACTTCTTTCCTGCCAATGTGTCTAATACTTGGTCAATGAAAGGAAGAGGAAAGTGGTCTTTTTGTGTTGCTTTATTGAGTTCACGGTAATCTACACATATACTCCACTTTCCATTCTTTTTAGGTACCACCACTAATGGGGAGACCCACTTGCTATCAGATATTGGATAGATAAAATTGACATCCAATAATTTTTGTAATTCATCTTTCATAGCATCCTTAAGGTGAGGATTCAGTCTCCTTTGAGGTTGACGAATGGGTCTTGTGTCTTTTTCAATGTAAATGTGGTGAGTACATAATTGTGGGTCAATTCCTTTCATATCGGGGTAATCCCATGCAAAGGCTGCTTTGTATTTTCGTAATAATTGGACCAATTTCCCTTCTTGTTCAGCAGTGAGATTCTTGTTAATGTTCAAGGTTTTTCCTGGTTCAATTTCTACAACCTTAGTATTATTCACAGAGGTAGTAGGTATTGCTTGATCATGGATTTCTTTAAAAGGATCTTCTTCTTCTTTATTGTCGAATGCTTCCTCAATCATGTGACATTGCAAGTGAGATGAAGTTTGTGATTTATTAATGAAATTACTAATGACATCATCCTCTATTTGATATTTAAAATCCAAAGCTTCTTCTATCGTTAGAGGTGACCTCATGTTTTCCACAAAATATGATGGTTCGAACTTCCTGCACTATGGGGGTGCCCATGAGCATTGTATCATCTACGAATTACTGATGCGTCACTGTGGGTCCTTGGTGTACCAGTTTGATGCCTTTGAGTTGATTCTGCTATTTTTCCTTGGCTAAGGATCTTCCTAGCCCTTCTGCCATAATGACAAAGAGAAACAGAGACAGGGGATCTCCTTGCCTTATACCTCTGGACGGAATGAAGGGTTGAAGGGGTCCTCCATTCAGTAGAATTGAAAAGAAAGCACCTGAGACCAGTTCCATTATCCAATTTGTCCATTGATGACTAAATCCAAAAGCCTGGAGGATTGCTCTCATATAGTGCCAGCTGATTTTATCAAAGGCCTTTGAAAGGTCAAGCTGGATAAGCATACCTGGAGTCCTTTTTGTTTTGAGAGAATGCAACACTTCTTGAGTGAGGATTATGCTGTCAGTGATCTGCCTACCTTCAACGTAGCCAAACTTGTTCCTGAGAAATGATTGAGGGGAGGACAGATTTAAGTCTGCTAGCCATCAGTTTGGAAAGGATTTTGTAAAGGACATTACAAAGGGCTATGGGACGAAACTTGTCAGGGGAGTCAGCTTGGTCTGATTTGGGAATTAAGGTGAGGAATGTGGCATTGATGGCAGGCAAAGATTTCTTGGTTCTGTAAAATTTCCTTACTAGGTTGAGAAGGTCAGCCTTAATAATGGGCCAACAAGCTTTAAAGAATTCGATTGTAAAGTTGTCTGGTCTGGGAGCCTTGTTCGAGGCCATGTTGAAGATTGTTTCTTCAATCTCCTGCTCCGTGAATTCTCTTAGAAGGAGGGAGTTTTGCTCCTCTGTAACTAAGTTGGGAATGGCAGCGATAATTTCATTGATGGCTTGGGTTCTATCTTGAATGGAATCGCTGAGAAGAGAAGTGAAAAAAGAGTTGAGTTCAGATCCTATATGCTCCCTTTTATAAACTTGATCGCCATCAGCTTTTTTGAGGGAGAGGATGCGATTATGTGCTCTATGCTGGATGGTTGACTTATGGAAGAAACTAGTGTTGCGTTCTCCTTGTTTTAACCATTTCACTCTCAACTTCTGCATCCATAGCAGCTCTTCTTGTTTTAACCGTTCTTCCCATTGCCTTTGCAGATTTGATTCTTGAGCTATTCTTTCATCATTGGGCCCTTCTTTGATCAAAGATTGGTAGAGGTTCGCCATTTTTTTCTCGAGTTCTTTTTTGGCTTGAAATATGTCGCCAAAGGTGTTTTTGTTCTAGCGTTTGAGGTTGATTTTTATTGTTTTGAGCTTCTGCTGGAATATGTACATGATATTGTCGCTCTTTATGGTGGCTTGAGTCCACTAGCGTTGTATTTTTTGCATGAATGATGGGTGCTCTGTCCAGAAGGCTTCAAATCTGAATTGTCTGTTGTGGGGCTTATCCAAATTGGTGAAGTGAATCTGCACTGGCCAGTGATCAGATCCTCTGATAGGTAGAATGCTGGCCTCCATGTCGATATTTTGCAGTAGAATGGATTCCGACATGAGGAACCTATCGAGCCTTGATGCTATCTGCATGTTTCCTCCTTGCTTATTATTCCAGGTATGCAGACCATTGACTGT
Organism: Pinus albicaulis; assembly: GCA_034641835.2. Taxonomy (NCBI): domain Eukaryota; kingdom Viridiplantae; phylum Streptophyta; class Pinopsida; order Pinales; family Pinaceae; genus Pinus; species Pinus albicaulis. The sequence continues at coordinate 42,285 of JAXQQM020061286.1, read as the reverse complement.
GGAGATGTCAATGAGTTTGGATTCAACAATAAAGGTGTTGAATGCTTCCGAGTCCTTATCTAATCTTCGTAAGCCTCCCTTTTTTCCTGCTAGATTGGTGATCATGTTGTAGTCTCCGCCTAAAATCCAGTGGTTTTCCCCATGGTGTTGTCTGACTTCGTCCAGGTCTAGCAGCATCTTCAGCTTTTCCTGGATTCGTTGGGGTCCATACACGTTGGTGATGCAGATCGATTGCCCTGAGTCTGGCATGTTGAAAATGTTCGATAACGAGTGCTTGGTGGACAGAGAATTCTGCAAGAAGAATTTTCTTTTGTTCCACAACGTGAGTAACCCTCCTGCTTGGCCGATAGCATCTATTCTTATGCAGTGATGACTATTGGAAACAAGTTTTTTGAGTGTCTCTGTGCCTTTGGGAGAGCATTTTGATTCTTGAAGAAGTATGATGTCTGGGTGTAGCGAGAATAAGAAGTTTTTCAAGATCCTTCTTTTGGTGGTGCCGTTGAGCCCCCCGATGTTCCAGGTTGTGATTTTCATTGAGCTACCTTTGGAGCAGATAGGACCAAGGCCCTGATTTTTCCTTCATTGATTAGGCGTCTGCCTGGTTCTTTTATTTGGTGTCTTGTGGATTTGCGCCCTCTTTTTCTTCCTGGTCCTTGTGGCTTGTATTGATCCAAATCCAGGTTGGCTTGAATGCCCGTTTGGTTGCTATTTCCCCATTTCCTTTTGGCTGCATTTTGGTTGATGTCTTCCAGCTGCAGGTATGCCATTTCTATCTTCTCCAAGTGTTCTTGGGGAATGGCATCGACTCCCAGTTTGGACCATTGCTCATTGACCTTTTGGAGATCTAGATCGCCTAGGATCTCCTCCAGAGGATTGTTTGAAGTGGTTGAGGATGGCTGATATGTTTGCATTTCTGTGCATTGAGGGGTTTGCAGTGAGGTGTGGCTGGTATTAATCTGAATGGGAGAGGATTATGGTTTGTGTTGCGGTGCCTGGGCATGGATTGAATCCGAGGTTGTGCTTGGGGCGTTGGTTGTAATAAAATATTGACTTAATAATGACGGATCTTGATCAGTGGGGGCCTGGGAGACTATAGGGTGCTCCAATGAGTCAAGATTGCTCAGAACTTCAAAGTTGTTTTGCTGGGTCGAGGCAGTGTTGGTGGGGGTTGTATTGGTGGAGGGTTTCAGAGGCTTTGTGCCTTTCTCCCCTTTGTTCTTTCTTGAGATGGAGGTGAAACCAGGTGTCGACAGGCTTGCACAATGGAATACATTTCTTTGTCATAGGGTGATGAACTTGGTCTGATGTGACCTTTCTGCAACAGCTCCTGAATCTGCCTCTTGATTTCATCATTCTCCAGAATAGAGCGCCGATAGATTGGTCCATTGGGTAGCGACACACCTGGGGTCAGATCAATCGGGTGCTTGACCTGACAGTGCAGAGGAACCCCTGTGGGTGAGGTGAAGATGTCCTCGTACTCCTCCACAACCTTATCCATTTTTTGTTGTCGTGCAGAGGCGCCCTGTCTGGAGGTCGTGGAATTATCTTAAAGCTATTCTTGAGGTGTTTGGATTTGATTTAAGATGGATCTATTGGATAATGCCATTTATTTCTTCTCCTAATTACTCTATTCTTCTTAACGGAGTTCCTTCAACTCCCTTTAATGATACCTGGGGTTTAAGACAAGGGGATCCACTTTCCTCCTTCCTTTTCATTATTGCAGCAGAAGGCCTTGGTTGACATATTAAAAGTAAGATCCAGGGAGGTCAACTTAAAGGCCTTAATCTTTGGGGGGAAGGTTTAAAACTTTCGCACCAACAGTTTGCAGATGACATTATGCTCTTCTGTGAAGCCACTCTAAAAGAATCTAAGGAAATTCTATCCATTCTTAAATATTTCATGGAAGCCTTTGGAACTCTTATCAATAATGACAAATAAAATGTGTTTATATTTAATACTAATATTCTCTCCCAAATATTCCTATTGCCTACCTTTGGATTCAACATCGGATCCTTCCCTATGAAATATTTAGGAATCCCTCTCAATCTAAATTCTCTTCGGGTCTCTGGGTGGAAATATCTCATTAATCGCATATAAGCTCGACTTCAAAATTGGGCATTTCAGGTGCTTAATGCTCTGAGTCGAGTTGTTATGTTAAGAACAGTCTTACAATCCATTCCCATCTATCAACTCTCTGGATTGGAAATGCCTAAAATCTGTTGTAATGATATGGATAAGACGTTTAAAAACATCCTATGGTAAGGATCTCAACAAGCCTGTAAATGGGCTCTCCTTTCATGGGATAAGCTTACGAAAATAAAAAGGACCGGAGGCTTGGGGTTAAGAGATCCATATTTGCTAAATCAAGTTATGGGAGCTAATCTCTGGTAAATATGGATACAATGGGGTAGAGATATGTGGAAAATAATCTCAAAACAGAAGAATGAAATTTCCTTAACTATTGTAAGGAAATTAAAAGTTCTTGGCCGACTGACATATAATATGTGTAAGAAGAATGTAGAAACATTGGAACACCTATTGAATAACTTCTTTGTCGTTGAGACCTTGTGGAAAAACCTTTCCTCCCTCTTTCAATAAACAGATAGGGACAACAAGAGCCTCAGGCATACAATTGAAGTCTGGAGAAAAGGAGGGTATAAAAGCCTTGTTCTTAACATAGTGTGGGGACTCTTTATGGGATTTCTCATATGGGTCGCCTGGAAAGAAAGAAATTGGAGAACATTCAGAGATGAGTATCAAAAAATTGAAGAGATATGGAAAGTGGTTCTCGAGAATATCAGAGAAACTGTCCTCACCGAGAAATGGCATGAAGATGACTAGAAAGCTAATGGGCATGAGGATAGGATTTTAGCTATGCTTAACTTGAAACCCCAAATGCTCGCCCCAGCCTCATGGAAACAAAAACCTTTGGGAAGAAATCCACATGATTAATTCAATGCTCTACAATAGGAGGTTATTAATCTTAATTATGATGGGGCCTCTAAAGGTAATTTGGTTCAAGTAGGAGAAATAGGTATATTTCGTGATTCAAAGGGTTTAGTAAGTAGAATTTATGTGACCGATTTTGGATTTGCTACAAATAACGAAGCCAAAATCATAGCGGTAAAACAAGGCATTTTGATAGTTGTAAGAGAACAATATCAGAGGACTATAGTAGAGGGGGATTCAGCGATGGTAACAAGTGTTCTGTAGAAGTTGCAGTAGGGGACAGGTTGGGAGAAAATTAGTCGAAGCTGGTGAACAACTCGTCCAATTCAGGAAATAAATGATATTCTTCCAAGCATTGGTTACCTTATCTCATCACATATTCGCAGATCAGGGAATGAAGTAACTAACTACTTGGAGAACTAGAGTTGTAATCACGGGGGTGTGACAACTGGACATCAACCAAGCCAAAATGGTATAGGTGGAGAAGCTACAATCTCTATAGGAAATTGTTGATAGAGATAACGAGGATACTCGGGATCCCTGATCGGGGTGCCAACTGGGTAATTCGAATGACGAGGTGGCACGAGCTCATGCGTACCACATGGATAGTTGATGTGGACATGAGGAGACGATGGTGGGTACTACCACCCACGCCAAATAATGACGAAATTAAATGCGGGTGGTAGAAAACTCACGGTGTCAGAAGGGTGTTGGAAACAGGGCTGGCATGTAAGGAATGTTACGAAGGCTAAAGGTGGTAATGTTGAAGGTGGTAATATGGTCTGGTAGTTAAACGTGAAGTTGAGATTAGAAAAGGAAGTCGGCGAGCAGTTGAAGGGCTAGACGATGGTTATGTGGTGCTTAAATTCGGGTATGTTCATAGCCTTTGTATCATGTCTGTCGCTGCGATAGGAAACATAATTCATGTCTTCACCTCATTTCTATTTTCTGCATATGAAAGATATGAAAAATTATGGGGGTTTTGTTTGATGTACATGGATTTTGGGACAACTTACTGAAATTAATGCGGAATTTTACAGTCGTTAAGCCTTTGAACTATTGTTGTATTAAGGATTGGGGAGTATATGAAAATTTTCTTGTTGTCCTCTTCTGTGTTTTTTATTCTAAACCTACTTACCTCTTCTGTATGGGGGATGAGGGTTTTTATTTTTCTATTTTCTATTATATTCTAGTTATTGTTAAAGAGCTTGGTGTTAATGTCCCAGTTTCTACGAAGGTCGCTCATTTCCTCGACCCTTATTTTACCCAATTTAAATCTGAATGTCTTTCAATTGGCTCTACATGGCCTCCTATCGGCTCTGGTTGCTTTTTCCCCATCTTGAATTTCCTCATCTCTTATCCTATTACTCATTTCCCCATCTCCATTACTAGACTGGCCTTCTGCCCTGTCTGTAACCTTCACAGCTTGGCTTGCCAATCCTATGAAGTTCAGTGTATGGCCTCCAATGACATTTTCACGGGTATCACTTTGTTAGATACCCCATCCAGGGTTTTGCCTATTCAGCTTTTTTACAATGTTACAAAGAGGAGGGGTTTGGGCCCTAATTGTAATGGTGGAACTACTAAAGTCTGGTCTCGAAAGGGTTGGATTTTTGTCAATCCATTTGTTTTGTTGGGTTTCGGTCCAATTTCTAGGGGTTCTTGTCCAACTTTATGGGATTTGAGTCTGGTCGGTGGGGTTCTTGTCCTATTCTGTGGGGTTTCAGTCCTATTAAGTGGGGTCTCTTCCATGTGTTAGTACACACGATGCAGGAGAATGGAAACACTTTATCCATGCATGATTTTTCGCAATAGTTAAGGAAATTTCTGTTTCTTTGGAAAATGATAGCCTCTCCTAGCCTTCCTATTGCAACCTTCATAGCTCTACGGATGATTGGAATAAGGAATGATGACATGCATTACACTGCTAAAAATGAGGATGCTACTCTCGGTAATCAAGATCTTTTCCTCTGTTATTTAACTAAATAAATTATTGAAATTATGTTACACTTCACAGGTTTTTTTAAATCATATATAGGTGTTTGTCTAGCCATGGTTTTGTACTCGCCTCGACAGTGTCAGTGAATCCAACGATTGGTACTCCACCTGTAAGACAGAATGGTGAAAGGTCAAGCAGTGTAAAATTTTTCATAGGAAAAAGGAAATAAGAACAAGAGTAAGTCCAAAGAGGGCCCGAACAGGAGGGGAAGAAATTATTGAAAATATTTTTGATATCTACATGTCAGGTACTCCTTCTCAAGTAAAATAACTCATTTCAGGTTGGGAGCGTGACTGTGAAACCAAAGAGGTGTAGAAATTTTCTAAATAAATCACTTATTCAATGGAGATTAACCTGATCACACATCAATTTCGAATTGCATGCATAACACATAATCTCTTCTACAATTAATCGTCACATGCAGAAATAATAGAAGCGATTCCACATCAATTCATCACAGACATTAACACAGTATGTATGGGGAAAGCTTATAGCTGAAAACCCCTCAGCTATTTTGTATATTATATGGAGAGAACATGCAGCAAATACATAGCACAATACTCCTCACAAGTACTCAGTGCTATCTCACAAAGCTACACACAAACTAGATTGGTTTTGAACAAGTCAAAGGTTCAAAACTCATCCACTAATTGCCTGCCTCTATTGCGCAATCAAGGCTAGTCTAATGAGAGATCCAAGTTCGAATCTCACTAGCTCCAACTGCGCAATTCTCATTGGTAATTTCCTCCAAGTGTGGTGAAAATATCATGCACAACTAATGTCACAACCGATAGCTATCTCAACCCTTTCATCTACCTCTTTCACTTGTTGCCACTGAACTGTCCATGCACTGAGTTAAATTGATGTATTCTTTAGTTGAATAATGAGTTAATAATTAGTGAATTAAATAATATTTAATTCACACAACTCATCTCTAGTGTATTAGTCAGTTAAACTAAATACAACTAGTTCAACTAGTTAACCAGAACACCATCTCCATTAACTGCCAGATCAACTCCACCCAACTCCCGCCACCTGAGCTCTAATCAAGTCAACCATGCATTAGCTTGAGTGTCCCATAGGAAAAGCTAAGAAGCTAACCTTCTTGCCGTAGGGCCTCTTGCCGGGGTCAAACTCAAGTGTCTTCCAAGAGAGTGGACTAAAGTCAGGAGTCCAAATATTATTAAGCAGTGAATAATATTTCAACGTTCTGGCTTTTGACCTGCCGCCCAAAATAGACTTCGACTTCAAATACAAAATAGAGGTCCATCTATTTCTACCAACTCGACCAGAATCATCCAAGAATAGCATACCGCAGCTCCCTATTCATGATCCATATGTCTAAAAATAGACATAGTTCTGCATCAGACATAGTCTAAAAACAGACTTTGCGCCAGAATTCGCCTGCGGGCCCACTTAGTGAAGGCGACTTCATTTCACTAAGCTCCATCATCTTGCTGCATTTTCAACACTCCCTCTCAGCAAGATATGGATTATCTGCAACCCCTATCCTGCCTCTGTGAAACTCGAATTTGCTCCTGGTGAGCGCCTTCGTCAAGATGTCTGCATCTTGATCCTCCGTGGGAATATATGAAAGCATCATGATCCTCCGCTGAACACAGTCTCTGATATGATGGTACCTGATGTCGATGTGTTTGGATCTATCATGAAATACTAGCTGATCCACATCCGGAGACTCATCCTTGGGAGCTAACAGCTCCTCCTCTGCATGCAAGTGTGGCTCCCTCTCAAGCGAACACTGCATGGCTTTCTGCTCCTGAAATTTAATATCCCGTCGCACAAAAGTCTTGCGACTGTCTGACACATACACCCGATAGTTGTGTGGTGTATCAGTGTACCCCACAAATATTCCAACCTCGGCGGTTGGATCTAGCTTCTTCCTTGCATCCTTCGTCACATGCATGTAGACAGGAGAGCCAAAAATCCGCAAATGGGAAATGTCAGGGCTCTTGCCAGAATAAGCCTCCTCCGGTGTACTCATGCCAAGAATCCAGAGAGAACGCCCACAAATACCGCCGTGTTGCATGCCTCGGCCCACAAGTGAAGGGGTAGGCCCTGATCATGCAACATCGCCCGTGCAGCACCCACGATCGTTCTGTTCTTCCGCTCAGCCACCCCGTTCTGCTGTGGGTTATGGGGTGCGATGAGCCTCTCCGAATCCCTTCTGCGCTGCAGAACTCCTTGAATTCAGCCGAGATGAATTCACCACCGTTATCACTCCTTAGAGCAATCACCTTCTTCCCCGACTCCTTAATGCTGCTTAAACTCAGCGTAACTTAGCGAATGTACGTTTTCCTTCTTCTCGCATGTAGAAGATCGCAAGTACTTTGTAGAAATCATCAAAGATCACGTAGTACCTGTGCTTTGGTCGTCGAAGCGATCGAGGAAAGCGACCTTTTTCACACACGTCTATGTGAACTTCCCTTCTCATGATCTTCGTGGCGTCGACTATCCTTCTCGTGATAGTGGTTTTCACAAACTTTCCACACCTTTGCACCGATCCGACCGCGCAAGGGTGCTCTTAGGAGTTCGCTGAAAACTGGCCATATGATCTTCTCAGTTCACAGAAGGTGGCTCCACCTCCCAGGCTACGCTTCACCCTCATCATCCCGGCTCACCACTCCTCCTGCTTTGCATGCCATTGCTGCGCAGCCATCTACTTGCAACTGATAAAGGTTCTTGGTTCGAACCCCTATCTTCCGAGTCTCTCCAGTAGTCTTCCTGCGTAGGAAATCCTTTCCTTCGCTGAAGACCACATCATACCCCTTGACTGCATGGGAATTTACCAGACCTTTCACTTTCCAAAAATAGCTTGCGGGCCCACTTGGTGAAGGCGACTTCATTTCACCAAGCTCCATCATCTTGCTGCATTTTCAACAAAAGGAGGGTGAAATACAAGAGGAGGAAATGGAGTTTCTGAGGGATCCACGTAATACTAGAAGTAGACTGTCATTATTTCAATAGTCTATCCATACTTATTGGACATTGAAATATAGACTGGCAAATGCCATAGTCAATGTTCAAGAAATTGGAGGGGACGCAAAAGCTGCCTCTATTTTAGCTTAAATGAGAAGGGATATCCAAGAAATCCACCTTCTGCAACACCACCATAACTTCTTCCTAGGCCGCAGGAAGTGCCAATTGAAAAGTATGAATCAAGTGGATACGTCTAGCTCCAATTTTAAGGACTCGACACATATCGATCAATCTCATGATTGAGTTTTATGAAATCCTTTTCTTTTTTGTCATTTTGACATGCATATTATAGGTAGCATTTAATTTCTGAAGTTCTTGTATGTAATGGACAATAAATTGGATATAGCAAACAGTATTAGGGTCAAACTTTATGAATTTTGGTTGGCCTATAACTCTTTAAGGTGGCCAACAGACCTGGTTTCCAGCATTATTCATTATAACCTACTTTTCTCTTTTTTGATTAATGGAAAATAGAAAGGCTCTGCAAAACTTACAAAAAAAATCAAAGTAAAAATTTAATAATTAAAGATGAAATTATAATTTAATTATATAATTTTATAATTTTTTTTAATTTCAACAACTTTAAAAATAACATAATAAAAATTGTTTTGATAAATTAATGTTATCTAATTTTATCAATAACTAAATTTATATAATTAAACTAATCAAAATTCAAACTAATATCCAACTAATTTATATTAGAGAACTGAAATGGATATAATGTGAAGTTATATAGATACATCACAAAATCATGTCAAAGGAGGAGTAGAGTTTTTTTTATGTCAACTCAAGAGGAGGGTTCAGGATTTTTTCGTTGTATATTGTGTTGAATGCATTGAGCTAGTCATATAGATTTGAAATGATGCTATGAAGTATAAATACAAATTATTTAATATTAGATGGCTTGTAATGGATATTTTATAACCTATATAATGCAAAAAATAATTATGTGTGAAAACATCCATTAAATCTATTGCATATTGAATAAAATATTTGGCCAAAACGTTTAAAAATGTTTAACATTGGATTTTAATAAATTATAGCTTATTTTTTTTTTCTAACTATGACTAATTCTAATAAGTAGAAAATTACTGGTACAAAACTGCCACAGCGTCAGCTTGGTGAGCCTGAGCACTGGGCTTGATAATCAAGCAAGTCAAAGAGTGTCTGGATTGCCCAGGATGGGAAACCAGTCCTTTAAACCACAAAGTCTGAACCGCCCATGAAAGGGAAACCGGTTTTAAGTTTACACAAAACAAGCTAACATGAAATTAAATACTAAAAATAGTACGGTGCTTATGCAGCAGAGCAGTAAAGCTTGGAAGCATATGATTCCGACAGAAACAGAACAAAAAAACCTGAGTGACTTTGCAGCTGCTATCCATGAGTAGGAGAGGGAGGTTCCTCGATGACTCTGCAGGCATAAGCGTCGCTTCTGTCCTCTTGTCCTTCGCTGAGAGCTCTCCCTCTACTGGTGAGCCCCATCGCCATGCTGTACTCGTGCTGAGAAGGAGGAAAAGAAGTGGCTGGAGCCGCGCATGGGGAGCTGGAGCTAGGAGGGGAGAAAGGAGTAGCAGAACAGGGCGGAGCCAAATTGGGAACTTCTTCACGAAGTCTTATAGTGATAAAAGCAGTGAGGGTAGCGTTGCAGGAGGTGCAATCAAACCGGAGCTCAGCACGCTAAGAGATTTGTCTGATGGAGGTTCGAAGGGGCCGAGGAGCGACAGAAGGGACCGGAGGGAGAGAGACGCAGGGAGACTCACGAGCAGGGGGTGGAGGGGCGGGGGCGACAGGAGAAACGACAGAATCAACGCAAAACGCAGGTACAGGGGCTCCATCTTCTTCTGGCAAGGTAGGGACAGAGCCATGGCTAGGAGGAGGGCGCCGCTGGTTGGATTTCCCATGACTGGGTCCACGTCTGCATCTCATGCGTTCGCGGAGATGAGGCATTGTGACAGACGTAGGACCAGGCTCAACGAAATAAACTGAATTGGCAAGGGAGAAATGAAAATCCGGGACGCCACTGGGCTGTGCTGAGGGAGCAGGAACTAGACCACTGAGACCACGAACAGAGGGAGGATTGACACTGCACCACGGACTGTGAGAAAAATGATAATCCTGAACCGGTTCAAAGCAAGCGGCTAATGAACAACGCCTCCCAGTGTTTGTTTTAACACTTGCATCAGCGCAGCCTGGAGAGAAAATCGCATGCAGGGGAGGAGGAGATCCATGAACGTCCGCCACACCAGTCGAGCCATTGCAAATGTAATCCGTCTCACATAGAATCGCCATAACCAGGCGCTTGGCGAGCCAACTGAGAGAATCAACGTTCGTGCAGGGTGGTGAGTTAAGAGCCAAATAAATGCGAGTACCGGGAGCCACATGGGCTACCCAAGTGAACCCCATCGGGAAGTGCACAGGGTGCCACGTTCCCTGGTATGCGTTGATAAATTATAGCTTATTAATGTATATAATATTTTTTATTTATTTTAATTTCTAAAATTATTTTAAGTGGTTTTCTTCAAATTGATCAGATTTTTATCTTTGTGATAAGAAGTTGATTTTGACCACTAGTGTTTGTCTTATTATTTGTCGATTACTACCATTACTACATAAATGAGTAAATTAGAATTTTAGGGATCAACTTTTAATAATGAGTGCTCTAACAATAGAATTTTACAAAAGGATTGGTTTTTACCACATGGATTGTAAAATTACTTGAATTTAAAGAAGATAGACCACCTTAAACCATAAATTATTTTTAACTTATTTTTTGAATGACGTCATATTAAAAGAAAAATGTCCTTTTTATATTATAAAATGAAAGAGAGGAATTAGAGGATAATAGCAACACTAAAATAGGACACATGGATGCCCTAAATTAACCTGGAAACCTTTATGGGAAAAACAATTCTTGATATTAGATTTATTAATCATTAGGCCAAATCCATCTTATAGGCCAAATGGTTGTGCTGGGAAGGGAAAATATTTGCCTTATGTGACATTAAATATAGAAAAATACTACCTCAACATTTACTTTTGTGGTATAAGGGGCAGTAGAAACAATACCAAGTTGTAATAATGTTAAAGGATCTTCGTGAGCATAAGAGAGGAAAGGATTTTCAGGACATTATGAATCTGGCTTCAAGAATGTCCCATCAAATGTGGTTCAAATGAGTCACGATGTTTGGTCTTTACTTCAGGTTTTTGGAGGCCTAATGTGGTTCAAATGAGTCATGATGTTTGGTGTTTACTTCAGGTTTCTGGTACAGTTATTCATTGAATATATCTTCAGTGCTTTCTCTTTCTTCCTTTGAGATATAACTGAAGATTGCAACACAAGCAGTTATAACAATGGGGATTTGTAAAAGTTAAGAATCTCAATTTCGGAAACTAGAGTTTGTAGGTTGGGATGTAAAGGTGAAGGGAGGTAAAGCCAGGCTTGTAGTGCATTTTGCAAAAGAGCATCATTGTGTTCTTTCCCTTTTCTTTCATACATAGATTACTTGCAGAAATAGGATGGAAAAGAGTTTTGAACCATTCCACCCAACATTGGATCATTGATGACACCAAATTAACTGAGCTTACAAGTATTATCATCAAATTCTTCATGCCCGAATATTTTGCATGTGTAACAGGGTGATTTGTGTGGAATTTTCTTCCATAAGACATACAAGAAAGTGTCGATGACACCAAAAGTGATATTCCATAGTTTTGAGATTGTGTTACTTCTCTAGCTTTCTCATATTCCATAGCCAATCAGTACAATAATCAAAGAAAAGGGATCCTTCAAACAATCACTAAAATACCAATGAAATGTAGATTTACAAGCCTCCAGTAAGTACTTATAATTTGCTTCGAATTATTATCTAAAGAAAGTTGAGTACAGTAATCAGAGAGAACGGATACATGAAACAATTATAATAATTGCCCTTCACAATGGCTTCCTACTTGTGAGTAAGTTGACAAAATTTTCACTTATAATTTTCTTCGAATTATTATCTAAACACAGTGGAGTACAGTAATCAGAGAGAATGGATACATGAAACAATTATAATAATTTCCCTTCACAATGGCTTCCTACTTGTGAGAAAGGTCTTGGTTAAAATATAAAGGACCAATAAGTTTACAAACAAGGTTTTTGGAAGTGAGAAAGATTCAATAATAAGAAAACTGAATAATTACAGAAATTTAAATTTTTAGCTTGTCATCAAGGCCGATGATTCACAATTAATTTAAATAAACTCAACACCTATCATAACTAGCAAGAACACAATAGCAAGAAATTGGAAAGAAACGAATCTAATAGTTGGCTTGAGGGTTAATCACTATTTACCCAAGTGGTCTTATAAAGCATATGCTAGAAATTCTCTTCTTTAACATCTGATCAACAGTGATAACCATCACACAATTTATCAAGTTATTCCACTTCATTGGAAGAAATGTCAATCCTTTCATAATGTTTGTATCTTGTTTAGCATGGAATGAAAATTCATTTATTTAACAGTGCATTTAACAAAACATTACATTCCCATCATGTGGTGATAAGAAAACCGGATCCGAAACAGTTTCCAAAGTGACAACTTCTAAGAAAGGAGGAGTCTTGAAGTGAGAACAGTATGTGGGGATCATACAAATATGGATGCATAACATCGCAAATAGATTGCGAGTCCAGATAAAGAAAAATCAACAGATCAGCCCTTAATAAGGGGAAATGTTGCCATCTGTTTCTGAACTCATAAGGATTGAAGAAAAAACATAATAATCATAGACAAAAACAGGCTCGCTTGATGTGTCTAATGTTGGCCCTTGAGAAAGCTATAAGCCATTGCATCTTATGAGAATAAAAACTATGATGTTATGAAAGAAACAGCTAGAAGAAACCGGCTCTCCTGATGCACATTTATGACATTCAGATGTTGTGAAAACCAAGTGTGAACCCATGACTGCTCCAAAAGGTGCACAGTATTGATAATGACTGTGGATCCAACCAAAACGAAAGCCAACTCGTGTACAAAAACCAACATAAGAAAAATAAATTGTGCCAAATTCAAACAAGATTATCTAAATCGCTATTGTCAGGAAACATCCACCGTCCAATTACAGCACGTTTCTGCAAGCTTGCCACCCTCCTATGCAAGTCTTCATAGTCCAAATAAATTTCATTTATCTCCATCCTGTGTTTGTAATAGTTCTTCTTGTTCTTGCATCGTCTTCTTCTTCGGAGCTCGTGGTTTCTGGCTTCTTGTTACCAAAAGCACTTTGGATGATTAAATCATCAATCTCATGTTCAATTGACTACTCCTCCTGAGTCGGTGTTGATTTTAATACATCCATAACTTTACTGCCAGGTGAAGGCTTCCAAGCGTGTTAATAACCTTGCCTGATGTTCTAATCCATCAAAAGTACAGTGATATATCAGTGCCGTCACTGTAAAAAAATATTACATTGATTCTGTAATACAGCTACATCAGGGGACACTCCTCAGGAGTTCGGCCAAAAATATGGAGAAATAGCCAAAACAAATGGTATTTTTCCGCGACTTAGGAAGGATAAGGCAAATATTAATATGGGCGAAGAAAACACGCTCTCATCCAAGATAGGCAAAGTACATCTAAAAGGAAAAGAGGAATAAAGAAGGTAGCGACACAGACCGAAATAACCCCACAATCAGGTGTCAGATATCAGGTGCCACCACACCTCATGCCATGGGTGAGTACTTAAAAGAGGACTAAATGAAGAGGATAGGGAGAATCCGAAAGAGGAAAGTCTAATCCCAAGGGGACCCTCCCCCTAATCTTCTGAGTAGACAAAATCCCAATGACCACCCAGAGACAGATTTGTCAGTCACTTAAAAAAAATTTGTCAGTGACTTAATAGACTGATGAAATCAAAAAGGCGCCACTACAATAAAATATTCAGGAAAAAACCGTTCACATAATGAGGCATGACAGTCCCATAGGGTAAATATTCCAGCGGATCATCTGAGCACTCAATCTAATATAGTCTGGCAGCCCATATTTAGTAAATGTCAGTGTACATAAAAGAGGTAGTCTGCATACAACCTCGAGAGAAAGAAAAGCTATGTGATTACGAAAAACTCAAAGATGCCAAGTACAGAGCCTAATCCCTTCCATGTTCAAACGGCCATAAGTTATTAATATTTGACACCTCCTTACCAACCAATCAGGCTGCATTCAATTATCAACATACGAATTGCATCCCCTAGAAGTATAACTCCAGACTGTCATCCCGAAAAAAATTTGAAATTAACCTGAAATGTATCACGGAAAATACAAAGATGGAAAGGAGAAATGGGAAAAACCAGGCAGAAATAGTATGCCATTAAAAATGACAACAACAGCAACAATAACACCCAGGAACAGCCCACCACCTTTCACATAATCGGAAACCAAAATTTTTACAGGGCCTAGATATGATTAGAGTATCTACCCACTTTCTCCATAGAGTACTCCATCTTGCAAAACACCACGTAGATTCCATATTGTTTGAATCCTCTGATGACTCCTGTGATGAAGAGGGTTGGTGTAACATATACACCTCCTGGCTAATCATTCGACTTGTGTTGGTTATATATGGCAATAAGAATATAGATGGCAATGACTAAGAGAAAAACTATCATAAAAATCTCAAAACCATCCATATAATTCATTCCTAACCATCTAAATCTATTACATCCACATAATCAAACAATAGCCATATTCCAACCAATAGCACGACCACTCCCACAAGTCTTGCCTCTCCTCAACAAAGATGACGTCCGCGACTCCACTCTCCAAATTCAAAATCTCCTTCCTTCAGGGAGCCTTCTCATTCCTTGAGAACTCCTTCAAATGCCCAGAATCTGAGGGAAGCAGAGATGGGAAATGGGATTCGCGAAAACAACCAGTGCAGAATGCCGCGCGAATGAAGAATTTTGGTTATATTATTAAAATAAAACTCTCGGACAAAAGTTATAAAAACTCTCGGCCGAGAGTTTTATTGAATGTTATATATATAAGAGTTTTATGAAATGTTTCAATAAAAAATCGACGCAATTTTTCGGTCGACAGTTTTCTCGCGCGAAAGTTTGCACACAACTCCGACGAAAACTGCGGAGGTCCGAATTATTTCCCTGTAGTTTGGAAATTTGCACATATGTAGCTTTTAAATTTTCCACATATAAAATTTTGGCTATGTTACTTATATTTTTCATTGAATTTTCCACATATAAAATTTTGGCTATGTTACTTCTAGGCTATAGGTGCTAGCCGATGGGGTTTTTTGGCCAGGGGAAATGACCAAAGGTTGATCTATCTTACCAACCTTCTTCTAATTAGCTTTCCCTCTTGAGCCTGGCTTTTAGGGGTGACTGTCAATCTAGTGAGGGTGCTCCAATCTATTTTCTGTGCACAAAATTTTTTTTGGCAAAAAAAAAAAAATTTCAAGTTTTTTGGGTGGGAAATATTTTTTGAAAGTTTTTGTGGGTGCAAATTTTTTTTTTGAAATGTTTTTGCGTGCATGCATGAAATATTTTTGCATAATGTCTCTATGAAGACATGGAATATTTTTGCAATCTTGCAATCTATGAAAGCATGAAGTACTTAGTTTGAACTCTTTATGTTTTGTTAAGTATTTGGTCCAAATAGAATTGGATTTTAGGTTTCCAATTGTGTGAACATGGGAAACCAAAGGAATTGAATATCAAAGTACGATCGAAAAAGAAAATATTTAAAGGAGAAAAATGAGAAATCACAAAAAAATGGCGAGAGGAAAGGGAAATATTAAGGCATGAAAGAAATGTGGAGGTAGAGCATCGTGAAATAGATGTAGAGGTACATGACAATGACGAGGAAATGAGAAATGTTGAGGAACTTGTCAACGAGAATATAATTGATATCAATGTCACTAGTGAGTCAATTTAGTTTCTTCAATTTGAATTTTGTATTTTGTATACATGTCAATTTCAAATTAGAAGTTTTAATATTGTTTTTTTATGCAGGGACAACATCAGATCCACAAGAAGAAGCAACCACACATCCAATTTCACTGCAATTAATTGGAAGTTCCAATAATGTTGTATACAACTACAAGTTTCTAGAAAATATGGATGCAAATAAAATTGAATAATTGGGACCACCATTGGCTAAAAGGACAGTTCAAGATAAAGTAAAATCTGTATTGAAACATACTTTTGAAGGTTTATCTATCATAGCACAAGCTCAACTATTACGTGGAATTATAAAGCACAAATCTCTCACAAATGCTGTGGAATTATTGGGCATTAAAAGTGAAAAAGAGATTTTAGCAAATGAAATGGTAACAAATAATGTGACATCGGCGCTTGGCATACTAGCCAAAGGGCGATCTAATGTTGCAAAGAATGCTCGTAGAGCACTTTTAACAGGTGCAGTTGCGAAAGGAACTTCATCAAGTCGGTTGATGTCAACAACTTCAAACTTGATTAAAACATCAAGAAAAAGTTTATGGAGGCATTAAAAATTTAGAACTCAAATAGATGAGAATGATGAAGGAGCATGTTGGGCTAATATCTGCAGGCGTCCATATCATGATAGACTTCTTGATGGTGTGAGGGATAGGGTAAAAGAGTTTTGGGATTCGAACTCTCGTGTGTCGCCAAATGAAAAGGATCAACTGCGACGTCGTATATCTAAGGGAGTTTATGAATCTCATTCCAAACATATAACACAGGTCAGTCAAGTAGAATTATTCGAGAGCTTTATGGAGAGTAATATTGATGTGAAGATTTCTCTTAGCACATTTGTGAAGCTTAAACCATGGTATGTCAGGCCTATCACTGTTCGAGACACATGTTGTTGTCGATACCATGTAGAATTCGAATTATTGTATGAGACATTTGTAAATTTTGGCATAAAATATTGGTCAAATGACCCCCCTCCTTCAAGTGTTCGTGAATTTTTATCAAAGATATTATGTCCACGAGAGAATAATGAATTATTTTATAAAAATGAATGTGTTGGTGGAAGAAAATGTGACAAATTGTCTCATTTGGCACTCTATGATGAAAAGTATCCCATTGATCCTAATGATCCCAGACTGTCAAATCTCAGTCTGAATTGGAAGAGATATGAATATGTTACTTACATTCCTGTTGCAGATTCAAGCACAACATCAAAAAATATCACTTTACTTGATGACGAGATTCCAGTGACATCTTTTATGGAGAAGTTCAGGGTGCAAATATACAAATATATTAAGCATTGTCATATAGCACGATGGCAGGATTTACAGTTCAAGCAATCACGTGAGGTGTTCCCAAAAGGAACAATATTATCAGTGGTTGATTTCACTGAGAATTACACGTTTAGTCCACAAAAGGAGATACAAAGTGAGTATTATCATTCAGACCAAGTATCGATATTTGTGAATATTTTGTATAGACACGCAGAGCTTGCTGTCGATGGTTTTGATAGCAATGAAAATAATCGTGAGGTGATTAAGGAGTACCATTTCTACATCAGTGATGATCGAACACATGACACGTGTTTTGTTCAACATTGTTTTAATGTTATTTATAATGATTTGTTGAAATGAAGAGTCACTTTTAAAGAACATTGGGTATGGTCAGATGGTTGTGCTGGTCAATTTAAATCAGCAAGATCATTCTATTGGTTGTCTCGTCTTCATAGGAAAATCAACATTCGACATACATGGAATTTCTTTGAGACAGGGCATGGAAAAGGAGAGCATGATGGTGCTGGGGCATGCGTAAAATGTGCACTTAGGAGGTATCAATTGAATCACTCTGCTTGCCGACTTGCAAATTCTTTAGATGTTGTTAATTGGTGCAAGGGAAATTTAAGTCATGTATCAAACCCAAGGATGGCTCATGTGCATAGGTAAGCATACACATTTAACTAAGAATATATTATACATGTGTAGATATATATATGTGTATACATATATGTGCACGTATTTTGTTATCAAAAAAATATATAATATTTTTCAAAATTTGACTCATACATATGTGTGTGTTTTTCTCAAGCAGGTACTTTTGGAATATTGCAATGGGTGATGTTGATATATCATTGCCATAAAATGCCAGTGTAATCCCTAAAAAAAGAAGTTTACACTCAATTAGGAGTAAGGACATGACAAATATACATTGCATTGAGAAACGAAAGTGCTCTTGCTTTTGTTATGCATGTATTGATCAGACAGAGTCCATCGATGAATGTGAAAACCAAATTAAGAAATTTGTTCAACCATGGAAACTTGAACAATTGACACCATTTCCCCCATTTGGAAACGTGAGTGACAAGGAAATGGACAATGAAGTGGCTATGATTGACAATGATAATGATCATGTCTCTGATATGGTTAGAGAAGGTGATGTCTTTGTTGTTATTGCACCAGAAAATAATCAAGAAAAAGTGCATTATTATTTATTACGATGCACTATGTCTAAATCCACGCTGTTGCAAGAGTATAATGATCCATCAAATTATACATACCCAATCGGTTCAATGGTGTTAATGGGACATTTCTTTGAAGAAGTAAAGAAATGTAAAGATCATATTATTTTCCAAGATTACCAGCCAGAGGTTATTTATGCCCAATATAGTCACTTGGTCATAGCAACTCGATTGCAGTTGAAGCAAGTGAAGAGTAGAAAAAAACAACGACAATGGAGGTTATCGATAGATGATCATGATGCCATTTTGGAAAATTTTCCACTAGCACATTTCATATGAGTGGAACACATTGTTCAAGATGAACAATGAACTTTGATTCTAAGGTTAGAACATATAATTGCTACAATGCATTGGAATTTATATAGTTTAAGACTATATTGTGGATTGCTTGAACAAATAAATTGACATGTGGATGCTTAGATGTGTGTTGGTACATAATTTATGATGCATATTCATCAAGGTTTTGATTCAAGATCAGGAAGCCTTTAACAAAATCCATCCGGAAATGTTGCTGTGCATGCCATTCATGTGAAGACACCTTAGTAGATTGCAATCTATTTGAATGAATACATGTTGTAACAGAGAAAGAGGTTAGCACAGACATCTGTTATTTGTTTCTTCAATCTTGTTTTGTTCATTTGTGTTATGTGCTTCAATCTGTCGTTATGTGTTCGAGTCTATTCCAAGTATCAAAAAAGTTTATTTCCCCACAAACATATACGTATGCTGCTTGTTATATATTTCACATGCTTCAATGGACATTCAATTTTTGCTGTTTTCATTGGGAAACTCACAGCATACAGATCAGGAAGCCTTTAACAAAATCCATCCGGAAATGTTGCTGTGCATGCCATTCATGTGAAGACACCTTAGTAGATTGCAATCTATTTGAATGAATACATGCTATTTTACCTTGCTTTCTTCTATAGATAATTAATAGCCATGGTGGGATTTCAACCATCACAGCATACAGCCTCTCTCAGCATACAGATCAGGAAGCCTTTAACAAAATCCATCCGGAAATGTTGTTGTGCATGCCATTCATGTGAAGACACCTTAGTGCTGCTTGTTATATATTTCACATGCTTCAAAAGACATTCAATTTGTGTTTTTTGCATTGGGAAACTCACAGCATGCAGCCTCTCTCAGCATATAGATCAGGAAGCCTTTAAAAAAATCCATCTGGAAATGCTGCTGTGCATGCCATTCATGTGAAGACACCTTAGTAGATTGCAATCTATTTGAATGAATACATGCTGTTTTACCTTGCTTTCTTCTAGAAATAATTAATAGCCATGGTGGGATTTCAACCATCACAGCATACAGCCTCTCTCAGCATACAGATCAGGAAGCCTTTAACAAAATCCATCCAGAAATGTTGATGTGCATGCCATTCATGTGAAGACACCTTAGTATATTGCAATCTATTTGAATGAATACATGTTGTTTTACCTTGCTTTCTTCTAGAGATAATTAATAACCATGGTGGGATTTCAACCATCACAGCATACAGCCTCTCTGAGCATACAGATCAAGAAGCCTTTAACAAAATCCATCCGGAAATGTTGCTGTGCATGCCATTCATGTGAAGACACTTAGTACTTTAGGTCGCTTGTTATATATATCACATGCTTCAAAAAATACATTCAATTGTGTTGTTTGCATTGAAACTCATTAAGATAAAATTTCTCTCAAAGATATGATTGTAGCTTTAACAAAACTGAAATTGTGCATGCCATTTATGTGAAGACACCTTAGTAGATTGCACCGATGGAATGGCTGCTTTTATATATATATGGGATTTCAACCATCACAAGACATGTGGGCAACCTTTAATGTTATTTAATGCAGAAGCCTTTAACAAAATCCATTCGGAAATGTTGTTGTGCATGCCATTCATGTGAAGAAACCTTAGTAGATTGCAATCTATTTGAATGAATACATGTTGTTTTACCTTGCTTTCTTCTAGAGATAATTAATAGCCATGGTGGGATTTCAACCATCTTATACAGAATAAATTAAGCATCTCACATGTTTACAAGATTGTGTAATAGAGCAAGAGGTCAGCACAGACATGGGATTTCAACCATCTTATACCTCGTTCGACTATTTTTTTGATTCTTGAGTAATTTATTATCATATTTTGACTCTAATTATTATTTTAAAGTCCATAATGATGTAAGTTGAAAGGTCGTGCTCTCATTCAGGTTCGTTTGATGAAATAATTCCTTCCATTTGTCTGTTGCAATCAGAATGTCTGTTGGTGCTGCATTGACATCCCTCTCAGTTTGGCTTATTGATATACAAAGATTGGTTCTTGATGAAGAAGATATTCCTCAGCTTGCCAGCATAGTCACTGTGTATGGTTTGCTTAGCTAATTTATTTAATTAAGTTATGGTTTGGAGCTCACTTTCTTTCTTTCTAGTAAAATTCTGTCTTTTCTTTTTATTTTCGTTAGGATGCCTGCCATCTTTTAACTAAATTAGATTTTCCTACATCCTATGTATATTCATTTCAGACAAGGTGAATCTGCACAGAAAAAAATATGCTAGAGGGTTTCCCATTTCAAAGGCAGTGTATTCATTTCTCAAGGACCTAGAAGCACCCGTTAGCTATGCTGTATGGAAAAAGGGCCACATTATATGTCATCAGATTCAGTTAAAGCGATGGCTTTCAAAGTCCTTTTTGGATGAAGCTATTGCACTTGTAAATTCCTTGCTTCCAATTCCCAGTGCGATGATAGGGAGCAATTCCCAGTGAAATGTTAATAGTTAAGAATGTGCCATCATGTTGGAGAAGCAAGTTTGTCTCTTTGGAAGCTGGAAATTTTATCTACATATCTGCTACTATATAAAATTTAATGTTGGTAATAATAAAGGTTGGTTGTGTTTCCAGAGCATGAATTCCACAATTTTTCATGTTTGTGATTGATAGGTATCTGATATACATGGTAAAGCAAGTATAAATAAAATTTATAAATATTTGAGGAGGCAATGGTTATTTTGATTAACAATACTGCTCCAACACCAAAATGTGGGGGATCTCCTTGTTTGGTGCTATCAAAGAAACCCTTGGAATCTCTTTGTTCAGATCTGGCATTATTCGAACCTGAATTTTTCATAGTCTATGTTTTAACGTCCTTGACTTACTTTTCAATGAGGCCACTTGTATCTTCGAGCGTAATAAACTTGTGAAGAATGGCTTGGTTCTGGACCCACCATATATATTGACAAATATGGCTGGACCCTTTTCTGTGAAGGATTTCAAGTATGGAGAACTCTAGCACGAAACTGTTTCTTCTCCAGTATTAACTTCTTCAGAGGAGTTTTGTTTTTCTTTGCAATACTAAAATGGCAAGTTATGAGTATGGAAAGGCAGAAAATCTTCACGTATGTACCCTTTTTGGTGTTTTAATGCACATTCCGGGGTCTTAATTGATACAGGAAGAGTGTAACTAATGGGAATAGATGACAAACTTGAATTTGTGATATTGTATCTAGTCCTTAAGGCTCAGCAAGATCTGAAAAGACAGTACTATGTATATTCTGATTTCAACCTTTGAAATATCAAATTAAAGTATTTTGATGGAGAAAAAAATGTCTCATTATTTTCCATATCATAACACATGTACCCAAAATAAATTTAACTGGGAATTACAATTTGGAAAATACAAAAGGACTCATGTTGGAATTCCTTGCCCTTTAGCAGAAGCTAAGGTAAGGGGGAAAAACTGATTGAAGGCAGTTTCTAGACATAGATAACCATAAAGCTTGGCATCGCACCATTTTAATTTTTGTACGAGCAAGAAAATGGGGACTTCTCACATGAATATCATCCAGGCTGTCCTTGAAAATTTTAATGAGGCCGATCAAATGATAAATGAAGTTCGCCATAGCTGAAGGAATGTTGAGGATCTGCCAAAACAACTTCATGAATGTCACAATCTAAAACATTCCTTAACCATGCGAAAATAAGAACTCTACATCATTGGTTGAATAATTTCTTATCCCTGCATAAATATTCCTCAGAAAAGCATAAACAGAGGCTACTCCAGAAAGAAGTCTCTGGATTCTAGAACATGACAATGACATGGAACAGAACTATAACACCCTGGGCTCCACTGTTCTCTTAGCCTTTCAAAGCCATTGACAGAGAGATGAGGGATTCGAAGGCCACCTTGCAAACCTAGCCCTGAAACTGCAACCCTATAAACAATACCCATTTGTTAGTGACAAGGTGACAGTCGCTGCCAGTGACAACACCCAGTGTGTAACTTTTGGAGATTATATATCCCAAAGCATTAAGAGTGCAATTATATCATGTAAATAATATATTAAAAAGTTTGATAATATTTGGAGGTTGATTGCCAAATAATAATCTATGGATCCATAACTATAATCCTTCTACTCTATCTAGTCAATATAATGTTGCTTTAAGTGTCAATGTCATGATGGTGACCAAAAAACTGTCAATTCTTAGCTTCTTTACTGGTTCAGATTTGAATTTAAAATAAATGTGAAACTAGATCTAAAAGAGTCCTCTCTTTTAGCCAAATCGATTTCAATATCTTGAAAGTTTTGCTAGAATAGAACACTACAGTTATGTATCACTGAATTTATTCCCAAATAAGTTTGCAAGTGCAACAATACCAAAGAAAAAATACAAGATGAGACTAGACAGTTGTTTTGGAAAGGATAACAGTGTAATAGTCGTGGAAAAAATCATTTACATCTTCATCATGCTAGTACTACTATGGCAATGTAGATTGTGGGAGTTTAGTCTCTCACAAGAAAATTAGAAGCAAGAAATACATACAAGATAAGACCATAGATGCTTAGGGAATTTAAAGCAATCAAAGATGAAAGTTTGCTTTTGCAAGAATATCTCTCAACCAAGACTAGAACAATAAAATTCCTTCAGACTTTGTCAACAACCAGAAAACAAAGATATTATTAATATAAAATCTATCTCAATTAATCTTTGATTCTTTACACTAAAAAAAAATGATGGGGATATTTAAGAAAGCTTTTGAAACAATGGCCATGTAAAATTTTACAACTAAAATTTTACATCAGATGGGAAACACCCAATTTTAAAATGTTCTACTTATGAGAACGTTTCATTCAATCTTGTGTGCTAGATGTCAATTGAATTAACATTTTTCAACTGCTTGAACTATATTGTAACCACAAATGTTGTTAAAAAAATGACAAACTTTGTGCAATTACAGTGAATGTGGCATAAATTTGTGAATGTGCACAACACATTCACTATAATTGTGTCGTGTACCAGAACTCTATTATTAAAATCAAACAAGCAAAGAACTTCCCACCTGTACCACAGTACATTGATCACAAATTTGACATGAGTAAGATAACCTATAACAACTACATGTTCTACTCGATTTGGTGTGGGATTTTTATCTATGAGCCTAAAAGTCTCATCTCATCATCTAGTGCTCATCTTGAATATAATTTAATGCCGAGGACTAAGGAAATTGGACTTTTCTCCATCTTGAATTTGGCTACTACTATTCCAAGCTTCTGTACATTTCTAGTTGCTTCCATTCCTTATTGTTGCCGTGATGCCTTATTTTATGACCTGTTGGTCCATTTATTAATCATGTAGGATCAACAAAAATACTGCTATGGCTGAAGTCTTTTCTTGAATTGACCGCAAGGTGGATTTTGGTTCCATTTTGTCAAATATGATTTGCAATCCCGAGTGGATGGAACTAATTGATGATGGAATTGATGATGATTTATTAAAGTGTTTGAAATGCACATGGTGGGTAACACCTTTCTAGTATATGAAGGACAATGTAAGCCTTAGACAATCTCATCTCCAAAGCTAGAGACATAAAATGAACACCTAGTTAGGTATAGGAAGATACCCCTTATACTATTGTCACCTTTATAAGAGTGACTATCTGGAAAAATTTTATTGGACATATTGAAAGTCATGATCTTCTTTTTTGCATAGGTTAGCTTCTAGACCAAGGCTGTAACAGAATATCCTCAAAATGTGAAGATTCTGGCTCATGTTGCTTCAATAAATTGAGACTGATGTCTGTTTGAACTTTGCACCAATATAACTATTTGGTTATGTTGTGGGAAACACAAGTACATGGTTGGTACCATCACCAAAAACACAGTGAAATGTGGAAACACATATGATATGGCCTGGAAACATGTTCCCTAATTTGGAAAGTTGTTTCTTATTTTGGAAATGTGAGATGAAATGCAGAGTTATGATAGTGTTTTTCAATACGCTTATCATGCACTTCAGAATTTTCTTTGGATTTTATTGGGTGGACCCAACTTGGGTAATGCAAATGCTAATTCAAGGTGAAATTAGATGAGTAGTGGAGGCATATTAAAGAATAATCACCACCATCAGATAAGCAAGCTACAGGAGTTTTATGACATACAAATAAGTTGTAGTGATAGATGGGTATAGGAGGGAAACGTTTGCCTAGAGAACTTGTCCACTTTCAAAGTGAGCTTTTTCCCTTGTGTACCCATCTGTCACTGGCTTATTTGTCTATCATAAACCTCCCGTCTTTATTGTGCATTCTCGGGCCAATCAACCCTGTTTTATTGCCTTCTTCTAGCTGACTTAGGACATGTGTTAATAGTATCTTTCATCCACATATCAACTCCTGCTTTAGATTTTCGGTGAACATCCATGCATTAGCACCACTACAAGAAAGCACATTGCCTTCAAATATTGGCACAGATTTGTAAAAGAATTATACTCGATTTCAACACAATAGAAAATGTATAATAAACAAGAAAAAAACATATATTTTAGTCACCTTATTTGCGATACTCAACAGTTGTCATAAATAAAAATGGATAATAATAAATATTAATATGAGGTTCATCACTACACAGATTTTTCAATCTGAATAAAAGAAATCCATATTGTACTGCCGAAACTCGATTTCCAAAATATATCAAATATTTTTAGTCTTGGTTTCTGCCAATTTTCTAGCAATACAGATTACAGAGATAGCAAGGCTACGAACTATTTATTAGGCTTATAGCCAATTTTAAATCTCACTAATTACAGAAATAGCAAGGCTACGAACAGATTCCTCTTATTTGATCTCATTAGGCTTATAGCCAATTTTAAATCTCACTAATCTGTTCACTAAAACTTCATTTGTAGAAATTTGGGAACCTTCAATAAATCTTTCCAGCTGTATCATATTGTCAGCTTCCAAGCCTGATCACATTTAACTCTGTTTTCAATTTCTTAAGCTACTCAAACAATCTTAAAGCTTCCTCTCTTTCCTTGCATAAGGATTTTCATTGTTCAATCTCAGCTTCAAACTCAATTTTCCTTGCTTCTAGTGTGGCCTTGTGATCATAAATGAGCTTTTGGATCTCCTCCTGCAATAAGAGCAAGATTATTATGGAATCCCATAAAAAATTTAAAAAAATAAAACAGTATCTGAAATCAGGAGATAATTACAATAAAGAGCATGATACTAAAGTAAGAATAAGGAACTAGAGCTGCTGGATCATGGACAAAGTGCTTGCGTTGATTAACAGTAAGCAAGGTAAAGTATTCTCCTATTAATCTTATTTCACATCAGAATACAATAAATGCATGATGCTACAATGCTTAAAATAAATGTTCCAATTTAATAAATCATCCACAAATCATTTTTACAAGAAACTCACATTCTCCATACTGACAAGTTTTTCTTGTAAGGCATACAACTCTTCTTCTTTCTCCTTAATTACAGTTTCTCCTTTAGCAACATCCTGCACAGGGGAGGAACAAGTCACCATTGAAAAAGTGAGTTGTGTCAAATTCAGCATGCAAATTTAAATAAGAGTTGTGTCAAATTCAGCATGCATCGGTCAAGTTAATGTTGAATAGTCATGTACCTCACGTTTAAACCATTGTTTTTGCTGCATCCTTGAGTTATGCTAATGAAAGGTCCAATGGTCAACCTGACTTCTTGTAGTGATTCTTGTCACAAGGGAGGTCTGGTCTTCAGATACCTACAAAATTTCTTCCTTTAATGATGCTCACCACTTGCTATTCAAAGTAAAAAATCGATTCTTCTAGAAACTGAACAAGGATCAATAAGCACGATGCTAAGAAGATCAAATTGTGACTGTATATATGAATGCTGACACTATTGAAGGAATGTGATTGTGAAGAAAATCAATACGACCCAAAATGATCAAGATCATTGATATTTTAGATGGAGGATATTGCAGCTACCCCACTGCAACACCATTCTTGAATAGGATTCCTGACACCATATATAGGGCAATATTATTGTTTTGTATACAATGCAAAACCGAATGAATATAGACAATATGAATAGAGCAGAGAAGCCATATCTGAACTTATGGATGCACTTCCATATATTCATGTACTGTACCATAATTCATATACAAATGATTGAAATTAAGGTCAAGCTTATACTGCTACTAATGGAGAAATACCATATTTTAGGTACATTTGCACGGTGGAAATCCATACACAAATTTGAGTATATAGGAATGGGTTATACCCATTATTGCCAATATGGGAAACTCTGCAATGTAGAGTAATATGAGAAACACATATATGACTAAAGCAAGACAAATTTCATAATAGAAAAAAATCATACAAATATGTCATATGACATTGTAAACACTTCGAATAAAGTTATCCATAACTTCATAGACAATTGGGAAAAATTTCTTGATTGAATAAGAAAAGATACAAAAAACTAGGATACAAATTCTACAAAAAAGCGGGTAGAATCTCTCGTACACTCTCGGATATTTTTTGAATACCATAACGCGAAGAAAGGGTAAGAGGTTACCATGGTTTAATGTGGAGTCTCGGACCCGAGACTACGGGATCTCCCTTGAGGCTTAGTTTGCATCATGTCGATATCCCTCTTGTACCACGAAAAGTAGAAACCAAAGTTAACGATCAAGTTTACGAAAAAATATAATAAACACTATAAATATGTGAAAGTATCGATACACAGCTGTCACGACGGAACCTCGAAGGAATAATCTCTTCAAGCGGCCCTTCATGTGTAGCACTAACACGAAAATTCCATAATGTTAAGACTCGTACCAATAAATTTGTGACATAAATTAAATTTCAATTTGACATACAAAAATATAGATAGATAGTAATGAGTAATGGGCGCTTGGCTTTTTGTACATGATCGTGTCCACGATCTACGGAATAAGCACGAGGGGAAAGGCAATGTTGTTCTAGGAATCTTCATAAGCTGCATAAGTTAAATAAATATAATGGCGTTAGTTTTTGAGACTAAATGTATATATACATAAAAAAACATGTTAGATCAAAACACAGCGTACGCATACCTCGCCCATGGTGTGCATTTATTGTCCTGGATTGCTCATAGTGGTCTCCACATGGTGCATACTTAATAAGCTCATCTTGCTCCATCTCTCCTCAACACATCATCTGGGACACTCACAAATGAACGCTCTCTGCACTAGATGAAGGTTGGCTCGTCCCTAAGCCAACCACCTCCTAAACGGTACCAATATGTTTCTTTGTATCTTGCTCCTCATTTTTGATGCGGCCTGCCCGGAATAAGGGCCTAACTCCTCTGGAAGTAGCTTTACCCTAGGTGGTCGAGCTACTAAACGAGGTGTTGGAAGCTCGGCCCAACATCTCGCATAGCATCGGGGCGTTCATATGTACGATCTTTTCTCGGCTCCTTAAATTTGGACCCGGTATACGTATAGTTGGGGTCCATGTGGTCTCGGAGCGAGCAACCAACATTCTAACAAAATATTGCGGCACCTCATCATTATTTAGCGAACTTCCGTGGCCATCGAGAACTTCTCATAATGTAGAATTTAATATTAGGATCATTGAATCATGCAATCTTCGGACGTTTTTTGTCTCTTGGTACATGATCAAATAGTGACAAGGCCACTTCTTTAGTGACCTTCCTTTTGACTTCATTGTAGGAGTGGATGCCAATCAACGATGCTCTCCTCCTACGCATCATGTCCAAAAAACTTGGGTTGATGGTCCAACCCCATGATAAGTCTCTATCA
Source organism: Pinus albicaulis (assembly GCA_034641835.2). Lineage (NCBI taxonomy): Eukaryota > Viridiplantae > Streptophyta > Pinopsida > Pinales > Pinaceae > Pinus > Pinus albicaulis. The sequence continues at coordinate 13,818 of JAXQQM020061286.1, read as the reverse complement.
AACTCTCCAAATTATGCTGAAAACAATTTGGGAGATAGTCGACTAGGGGCGAGGAGAGATTGCAACTTTGCAGTTGTTGCGCGATCTCGTGGAGATGCTCCCTCATCCCATCAACGATATGATAAGGAGATTCTATCTTCCCAAGGCATCTGCTCGGGGAATATCACCGGGATGTGTGTAAAGGGGATCGCCAAGCTCGGATTTCGAGCAAACTCATGAACCTAACGACCTGTACCTAGGAGGGTGACCACCACCACCAGCAACATATTAAATTATTGCACGTATTAAAAATTAATATTTATAAGAAAAATTTGTATTTAAAAAAACTTGTTTGGTAATTTGAAAATACCGTTGGAAAAACTATCACTTCCTCTTCGTTCATACTATACTCCCACTGACGAGGAATGAACGTATCTATGACTTAACTTGTACAAAACATTAAATTGTTATAATTTCGGCACATGAGTACCACAATAAATTTGAAATTAAACATACATCAAACAATAAATTTTCATTTAGATTTTACCTAGAAAGTCTCAGTTAGGGTGAATCCCGCAAGGTACAGACATTGTTCTCCTTTGCCCTGCTAGCAATAAAGCCAAGCCCCGGCTCAACATTTCACATGGAGCATAATGTTTCCACATTAAACAAATCATTTTGGAAAAAAATTCACTTGTTCAACATTGAATATAACGTAAAATTATGAACATTTTAACTAGGAATTGATCTAATGTGTACCTATGCCGTATATAAGACCCTCGTTCATACCATGGTCCCTGGCGAGAGTAATGAATGTGTCTATGAGCCACTATACAAAACATTAAATTATTAGGAATTTGGGTACATGAGTACCACAATAAGTTTGAAATTAAACATACATCAAACAATAAATTTGTATTTAGATTTTGCAGTATCCAATTGTGGGATGAATACCACGGGCTTGAACATTGTTCTCCTTTGCCCCTCACCGACAACGGGCGAATGGGAACATGTCCTTGGAGCACCTCTTGTTCGATTCACGGCGGTTGAACGAGTCGGACGAGTACGTCCACACATGCGGGAACAAAAAAAAAATTCACATTAATCAATTTTCCCTGAACAATAAATATAACCTAATTGAAAACATGACATAACTAAACAACTTGATGTGCACAGAAAATCCTCTCTCATGCAGATGTCTCTGTGGGACTCCCACGATGCCATGGATGGGTCTCTATAGGGTTCGCATGCCCCTCATAAACAAATTAAAAAACAAATTATCAATCGTAGGTTGAATTTCATCTAATGGATATGATGCTATATAGGCACTATGTGTGAACGCATAGGCATGTTGAAAAGTATAGCTAGATCGGTCTTCATGTTGACTATGTAATTATATTCTTATGTAAAGAAAAGTCGAAGTAATATTATCTAAAGACTAGGAACCAAGCTTTCCTGGGGCGAGTACGGAAAAGAGTGCAAAAAAAGAAGGCTTTATCATCATTACAACCAAGATCTAATCCTTACCCTTGAAGAAGATCATTCAAAGAGAAATCACCAACACATCTTTTCTCCACCATCGAAGAAATCAAGATGAAGACTTTATCTTCACTTATCAATTAAATATTTCATTCTATAATCAATTTTTTTAAATGACTTTGTTTTGGCGAGGGAGATCTATAAAATTTGGTTGGGTTACAAGATTCCTTGCATGAGAAGAATAGTCACGACCCGAAGAAAGTAAGGTTAAATGTCACTTGGACCGGATTGTGACTTGGGTGTTCAAGTTGTGGCGTTAAATGTTATTGCAACAATTGAATCGCCGGATAGGAAAATTGGAGAAAGAGGCGAGTATTGGTAGAGCAAATGTGGCAGCAAAATCAAAAAATCCCAGTAGTGACCCCCCTTCCACATTTCTTGAGGAAAAGCAGCTGACAAGTTCCCTTTTGAGACTTCTAGCAAGGGAGAATTAGCAAAGAGAAAGGCAAGCTGAGTTGGTCCAATGGACAAGATTTTCCAAAAAGAGAAAAGAGGAAGAGCTTGACCTCACCATTGCATTTTTTTCTATCGAACTTCATATCCTTTAATGTTGCACGGTCACCTCTATTTATTGAGATGTGTCGAGCTCTTTGTCATAGGGCTCCATCGGGGTATGTGTCTCCTGGGTCGGAGAAGCTCGGAACCTACATTGTTGACAAGGCAAAGAAAAGAGGTGGACAAAATGCTTGAGCCTATTAAATCACCATGGCCAACATACGGGGTTAGCATTGTTTCGATGGATGGACGGATCGACGCACCACCTTTGATTAACTTCATGGTGTCATCCACGAATGGTACGGTTTTCTTGAAAGTAGTGGATGCACTTGGAGAGTAAGGATACAATATATGGGTGAGTTATTTCTCAAAGTTATTGAAAGTGTAGGTGTGGATTGTTGTGGTGCAAATCATTACGGATAATGCACTTGTTTATAAGGAGCTACGGCATGATTGTGGAAGAAAATATCCACAAGTATTTTGGACACCTTGCATTGTCCATTCATTGAACTTAGCCTTTGAAATCTATTGCTTTTGATGTACTTTGGATTGGAGCCACTATTGAGGATGCACGACATATCCATGACTTTGTAACAAACCATACAAATGCCCTCACTATCTCTGAGGAGCACACCATTGAAACCATTTGAATAAGTACAAAGGAATATGTATGAGTACATGGCACCACATGGCACCATTTTATTGAACTTCATGAGGGTTGCAAACGGATGACTCATGCACTTCAAGCACCAAGCTTCGGTTATAGCTTGATTTATTTTTCCAACCCTTATATTCATCATTGAAGTGTGATTATACTTCAATTCTGTGACTTATCTTTGGACACATGACATTAGATTAGATTCTACTTTTGAGTACAATGCCTTTCTTAATGATTAAAGTGATAGATTTCATGCAATAAGGTCTCCAAGTTAACGGGAAAAATAGCTAGCAAATCTCTCTCGAAATTCCCAACGTATCACAAAGATATACCATGGTAGGAGACTTCACTACTTCAACTCAAAAGTTGTAACAAAGACAAAAAAAGAAAATAAAACAGAGCTTGTTCAATCTCACGAGATTACTTGGTATCCGAGCTAGATTATGGTGGAAAAGAGCGACCTTGAAGTCAAAATCATTTGGCCTAGTTCAAAGAACACTTTTCATATGAAGGTGAAATCATCTATTGTTTACGATGGGTGAAAATATGAAGGTGCCACACCCAACAAACATACCATAAGCAAATATGTTACGAAATTTCCTTTTTTGATTTGTTTCTCCTTGTTGCCAACAATAGAATTTGTCGATTTGGGACTAGTGCATTCTATTTTTAGTCGGGTGTAGCCAATATTTTGATGTTGTTTGAACCATGAAAAATTTTGAGTCACGATTGTACACTAATTGGTTTTCGTGGACATATGACTATTGAAAGAGTAGCACCAAATTTACCTGGATCCCGGCAACAAAGAAAATGGCTCTTCAAAATGATAGCTACGGTCAAGAATTTGCGAAAAAATAGGCTACGAGTCTAAGAATTCGTGAAAAGGATAGCTACGGTCAAGAATTAAAGCTGACTACGATTGCAAAAATTCCGAAAACGTGATGAGAATGCCGGCATGAATGGAGAAATTTGAGGTAATTCGACGGATACGGTGAAAAAATCGTGAAAACGACGGAAATGAAATCTTCACGCTATGGAAGGGTACAGGTTTATAAGAACAAAAATCTCGGACGAGAGTTAAATTCAAAACAACTACAACATTGCACTTAGTGCGTTATGTTTGTTGGTACATGTTTTCTTACTTTTTCGTGGGTCGTATACCATTGGCGCTATGAAAATAGATGTGCATATATTGTTTGTGTTTCCACAATGAGATGTGTTTTAAAATTTTATTACAATGCAATGTGACATTATCTCAAGCTCTCGGCTCACTATGTTTTAAATTTTACTTACATTGCAAAGTATATAATGTTTTCTTGTTCTTTTAATTTTATAGTATAATTTTATTCTATAATTTGAACATAATTATGAATTCTAATTATTACGATGATAGGTATTGGTATATATTGGAAGTGGGCTTGGGGGAGAAGTTCAAATTTTCATAAATAAATTTTTTTTTTTGGATGGTCTTCATTTGAAAGCCTGGAATATTTTTGATGTGTCACAATTAAACTATTAAATTAAGGGTTTGAGGATGAAAAGTCACGATTTTGGTTTCAAAGGAAAGAATAAAAATTAAATTAAATTATTATTTCTTATGCCGCATTTGACATTTCTAAATCCTCATGTGTAAGGCCCAAGACTTCATGGGCACGTTCGGTGGAACGGGCGCGTTGGTTGGGTGTTTGGGCAGGGTTCGGGCGGCAGGTGCGACGTGCGGGCGTAACGACGCATGGGAGAGTCACGGGCGCGCGGGTGTAGCAAGGCGAGTCACGGCGAGTTGGAGGAGAGGTGGTCAACGGCATTGGCGAGATGCATTTATACCTGCGGGCGCACCTTGGGCGAGCTAGACCGACGAATGAGTTGGTGGGTCGGCCAACATATTGGGTGTGGGCCATCGCGGCCGCCGCTGGGCGAACACCAAATGTGAGGTCGACTCGGGTCGGCAAGGCGCCCACCCCACGACACGGCACTTCGTGGGCGGATGAATAAATGGGTGGGTCGGATCGTGGCAAACGGCGGCCACTCACTTCACTTGGCGTCCATATATATATGATGGCGTTGGAGAGTGAAGCAACCATGTTCGAAGAAGCAACAGACGAACAAGCAAGAAGTCAAGGGTAGCACCTAGGTGCCAACAACTCGTTGGGCGCAGAAATGAAGATGAACCGAGCTTTGGTCGAGTCGGGTCGTAGACGTGCACCACCGCACGCGGAGGTCGGGTCGGCGTAGTTGAACGGTGGATGGGTCGAGTCAAGTCGGTTCGTGGCAAGTACTTGATAGTGACGACACTAAAAACACGATTTCGGGAGCGTCGGGTGTCGGATTGAGGTACCGTAAAAACCAGAAGGTCACGTAACTGCGAGACGCATCCAACCATATGGGTGAGGGACGGATGGGACACATGGTCAGCTCAGAAAACGCTCTGCACTGATTTGGAGCAACGGGCCGAGTGACCCAGGAGTGACCAACACTTGGGCGATTTAGGGCAGCACTTCCGCGGAGTTGAAACTCTTGATTGTATATGATTGTTCAAGGATAGTTTGATGATTGGCAAGCCTTAGGCTTGGCCAAAAAGGCAAATAGCCGTGCCAAGGAAGCAGTGGTTTTATGTTTGGATCGGATGTTGTAAACTTGTATTTTTATGAGAAGCAGAATATCGTGGACTCATTTTAAAAGGTTGCCACTCCCTTGTATGTATGGGCGTACATGTGGTTTGATATTGATTTTTATGTTTATTTCCGCACATTGAAAGAAAATTTGTGTAATATAACTAACGAATTTTCTATAGGCGTAGTTTGGGTACTTGAGTATTTAGAAAAAGAAAAAGTACGGCGGTCTCTTGCACTTTTAACTACAAGACGTGGTTGGAAGACACCCGTGAGTGTAGGGGCATGACGGTGGTATCGGAGGTGGACGGAAGTTGCGGGGTTGACGTTGTTGAAAGTGACTTATATATTTGGGGTTTCTCTTGAGACCTTAGTGAAGCAAGGCATTTGTCGAGGCTAAGAGCTAGAATGGAAGGACAATTCCGAAGGACTTCGGAAGCATTTGTGGTAAATATTTTAGAAGAATGGATGAAATCGTTGATGAGTTTTGTGAGTTGAAGAAAGACCTTTTATGCAATACTTTGGGAAAGGATATCCAACACGGGCAGGGATGTCAACCGACTTGTGAAGACATTGGACAGCTATGGAAAGGAGCTAAAGGGTGGGTGAAGAGCATCGCATGCTTAGAGAGCTTGTCAAGCTTGATTTTAAGGAGATGAAACGTGAGCTTATAAGGAGAAGTATGTGCTAGACCGAAGAATGTTGAGAATGGTTGAGAGAAGGAAGAACTTGAAGAACAAGTTGAACCCAGACAAGCACATTACAAACATTGCGGAGTTGAACTACACAAGGATGTTAGAGATGTAGAAGATGTCCAAGGGTGAACTTGATAACCAAGTCGGACCAAAGGCAAGGCACGTTGCAACATCAAAGATGGATGATTTATTTGAAAATTCAGCAAGGTGATGGAGCTTAGTGAAGTGAAGTGGCGCCTTCACTAAGTGGGCCCGCGGGGGAAAATTACAGCGCAAAGTCTATTTTTAGACATATGGAGCATGGTCCGGGGAGTTTATGAGTATGTTATTCTTGGAGTATTGGTCATGTTGGTAAAAATAGATGGACCTCTATTTTTGGACCTATGGTCGAAGTCTATTTTTAGGCCCTTACTATCCCTAAAAAATGAGGAAGTCAAATATTGTTACCCTTAATAATATTTGGACTCTAAACTTAACGATTTACTCTCTTGGAGCACTTCGATTCGAGCTACGAAGTGGCTCATGCATCGACGGAGAATTAAACTATTCCTAAGGGTTTGGTGAGCTCATGCATGGTTGACTTGATTCAGGACTTCGATTAGCGAGGATTTGGTGGAGTTGATGGGGAGGGCAGGTTGGTGGAGTTGTGTTAGGTTTAACTTAGTTGAACTAGTTGAGATTAGTTTAACTAGCTAATCAACTAGTAATGGTGGGTAAGATTAAATATTATTTAATTCATTAATTAATAACTCATTATTCAACTCAAGAACACATCATTTCACTACGATTATGAATGATTCGGTGGAGACCGGTGGAAGAGGTAGATGAAGGGTGAGAGTACGGTGTCGGTTGTGACATGCGATTGTGCATGGGTTGCACCACACTTGGAGGAAATTTCCCATGATGATTTAACGTTGTCAAGCGAGAGACTAGAACCTTGGATCTCTATTTAGACGAACATGATTGCGTATTAGAGGCAAGCAATTAGTGGTTGAGTTTTGAACCCGTGACTTATTTCAAAACCAAGCTAGTTTGTGTGTAACTTCATGAGATAGTGCGAGTACTTGTAGGGAGTATTGTCTTGTGGTGGTACATGTTTTCTCCATTATAATATACACAATAGTACGGGGTTTTCAGCAATAGCTTTCCCCATACATATTGTGTGTATGTGTATGATGAATTGATGTGTTATCGCTTGTTTATTTCCGCATGTGTGATGATCGAGTGGAAGAGATTATGTGTTGCATATGAATTCGAATTGATATGTGATCGGGATAGTCTAGGTGGATAATTAATCATTATTCAGCAATTTTCTACATGGTATCGGAGCTATTAGACGAGAGATTGATCATCCGCAGAGTGATTACAAACTTATTTCGATGGGCGAGTACGCATGCGGGCAGGTAGCCTCTTGGATCACATCCTTTCTTTGAAAGGTGATATATCCGATAAGAAATGCCTATTGATCAGTCTACGTACTGAAAATAATTTTTTCTCACGGATCCGAACAATTGAGCTTTGAGTTGGAATTCAAATTTTGCCATAGTTTTGTTTTCTTGGGTGCCGAGTTGAAAATGTCTTTCAACGGTTTTGCGACTCGAATATGCTCTTGAAGAAATGGAGGTTCGAATTATGTTGCATGGAAGGATCACATGGAGAAGCGATGTTAGAAGATAATGGAGTGAAGGAGTTCGTGGATGCGGATGTGTCCAAAAGCCCACTAATCCTGCTTTGAGAAGTCGAAGCTGTAGCAAAAGAAGATGGCAAAATGTCGAGATCTGTTGGAGGGCGTCAAGGATCATATTGTATCCGGCCCTGCATGGAAAGGCTTCTCCATATTTATTGTGGAAAGATTTGACGGATCTATTCCAAAGTAAGAGCGACCAGGGAAGGCTGGTGCTCAAATATAAACTCGGGAACATCAAGATGGAGAAAGGCGTGATGCTCGCCAAATACCTCACCGAAGTTCACTCAATGCGAGAGATGGTGGTAAGTGTGGGGGTGGTGTCGAAGATGAGGACATGGTCGACTTTGGCTCTCCTTGGTCTTCCGAAGGCTTGGCACTCATATCCAAGATGAGTATCGATGGTCGGGAGAAGTTGCGGATGGGAGCGCCTTTGGGCGGATCTCATACGGGAGGAGATAAGGAGGACTACTCGGGATGGATCTTCATCAAAGGGGTGATGAAGAAAATTGCGCTTTGGTTGCCAAAGCAAAGAAGGGGAAGGAGTAAAGAAAACTTCTCATTCCGGTGCAAAGGGAAAGAAGCGAGGATATGGCGAAAGTGAAGTGTTTTCTTTGTAACGATCACGGACATTATGCTACCAATTGTCCAAAGAGAAAAACAAGCAAGCGGGAAGATGTGCCCAGATGGAGAGGCTTTGGCTTCTGATTCAGGCTTGACTTTTCAACGTCGCATGCATGGTTTCGGTGTGATGGGATTGGTGTGGTTCTTGGAGCCGGCGGTGCGTCATTTCATATGACGGGAGATCGAGTTTGTTCTCGGATACGGAGGACAAGAATTTGGGTGTGCACATCGAGATGGGCGATGATGGTAGATACGGTGCGTGGTATCGGTACCATATCCTTTTAGAGGAGTACGGTAAACACTTTGTGTTGAAGGATGTCATGCATGTACACAGATTGAAGAAGAACTTGATCTCGTAGCGATGTTGGAGGATAAGGGGTATGATGTGGTCTTCGGCAAAGAGAAGAAACGCTACGCGCATTAAGACTGCGGAGAGACCCGAGAAGATAGGTTTGAACCAAGAACCTTTATCGGTTGCAAGTAGATAGGCTGGCAGCTTAATGGCATACAAGGCGGGAGAAGTGAGTGAGCGGGATGATGAAAGGGCGAGCTGGCACGGAGATTGGGCCACCTTCACCATTGTCACGCCCCTACACCATGAGTGTCTTCCAAACGCACTCTATGTGGCGAGGTGCGGCAACTGCTGGTGCTTTCTTTTACAATACTCCATTTGAGACTAAAACGCCATGACATTAGATTTAGTTATTATTACAAATGTTCTTTCAATGTGCAGAAATAAACATAAACATCAATATCAAACCACATGTACGCCCATACATACAAGGGAGGGGCAACTCCCTTTTAAAATGAGTCTGCCCGGATATTATGTTTCATAAAAGTACAAGTACAACAGTCAAGGCTATTTGCCTCTTGGCCAAGTTCTAAGACTTGCCAATCCTCAAACTAGCTTACAACAGACATGTACAACCATCGAAGTTCACCGTCGGAAGTTCTGCCCAAAACTGCCCAAGTGCTGGTCACTCGGGTCACCCAAACCGTTGCTCCAAATCAGTGCAGAGCGTTTTCTGAGCTGACCGTGTGTCCAATCCGTCCCAAACCTGTATGGTTGGATGCTCCTCGGAATTACGCACCTTTTGGTTTTTACGGCACCTCAATCCGATCAACGATGCTCCCGGAATCGCGATTTTCGTGTTGGGTCGTTGTCGTTGCTCGGTGCCCAGGACGACCCGACTCGACCCGACGTTCAGAGACGCCCACCCAGACCCGACCCAACCCGACCTGCGGTGCGACGGCGGTCTGCGGTGCGCTCGTGTTGTTGCGGCCCGACTCGTCCGACTCCCTACTACGCTGCGCCTTCGACCAACGAGCTGTTGACTCGTTGCTGCGGCTGCTCTTGCTCGAACTTGCTTGTTCGTTGTTTCCCTTCGCTTCCTTTCCTCCACTTCCAACGCGTCATCCAATATATACGCACGCCAAGTGGAGTTGTGGTCGCTCGGCCAACCCGAGCCGACCCACTCGTTACGTCGTCGCCCACGAAATGCCGCGTCCGTGGGGTGTTGGGGCGCTCGGCCGACCCGAGCCGACCCCCTCGTTTGGTCGCTTGCCCACCAAGTGTGGCGTCGGCCGCGCGCCCAACGCGTCGGCCGACCCACCGACTCATCCATCGGTTAACTCGTCCAAGGGCACCCGTTGGGTATAAGCGCACTTCGCCAACGCCGTGTTGACTCGTCGCTCCTCCAACTCGCCCGTGACTCACTTCACACACCCGCGCGCCCGTGACTCTCCAACGGTGCGACGCGCACCCGTTACGTCGCACGGCGCCCGAGCTCACCCAAACGCCCAACCGGCGCGCCCGTTCCACCGAACGCGCCCATGAAGTCTTGGGGCGTTACATTCTCCCCCACTTCAAAACGTTGTCGTCCCTTGACAACATCATCCCATCATCGCACGGTCCATCACAACTCCATGTGTGAAATATCGTCGCAACTACTACCAAAATGTCGTTGCACGAACTGTCGTTGCACCCATGTGCACGATATCGTCGCAACTATCGTCGCATAAACCAGCAAGGTTCATGTCCATGAGATATCTCCTCAACCATCGTCAAATCCATGTGAAGCTCTGCATCAAGTACTCCAACCAACTCAACACAACAAAATTTGCTATGTATCCGGCATAACTCCGCACACTGTCGACCCTCATAACTCGAACTAGTTGGGTGATCAATCCAACCTTGCGTTCTCATCGTGAGAATGCACATCCTCATACCCTGCGTTAGTCATTCCTCCTGCAATCTGTCACATCCATCAACTCGATCAAGTATGAATCTCATCAAAAATGCCATGTTTGGGTCCATGAAGTGTATCCATCTCATCCACAACATGCTGTCCATGATGCTAATCCATGTGCTACTTGTATGCAATTAGGCTCATCCTCCCAGCATCATCAAAAGTAATAAGTGTGGCTAAGTCAAGTAGACTCAAGCCCATGCCAAAGTGTGTGCCACCAAGGCATCCATCACTGCATCTCCATCAAACTCCAAGGTGTCTCAGCTCTGTCATCTCCATCAAGTGACTCCTCCTGAACACACCCCATAAATGTGCTCCAAGGTATGCATCCCATAATGAATCAAAATCAGGACCAATCCTGACCTCAGCCCCTCAATGAGTCAGATACTCCAAGGTCACCAATATATGAAGTCTCCAATGAATGCAACTCTACCATGAACTCCCATGCCTCATCATATCTAAAGCGTTGGTAAGCCTACTTGTATTGGCCATGAGTGCCATCACAAGTTCTCACTCTGCAAACATATGAATGTCTCATAGGCTGCTCATCCAACCAATGTCCAAGTTGCTCATGGTGAACAACGTCCCATCAGTCCATCTATAAAGCTCTCCATGTAGTCCATGTCCATGACTTTGGCTGCCCATGTGTTCATCTAAGTGAACTCAACTCAACTCTCATCATCATCATGTCTCCACATGTCGAAGTGAAGTGCTCTCGGTCACTCCTACCTCCATCATATACGTGAGTACTTCCTTCAAGCTGCTCCTCCACTAAAGGTCTGCCAAGAGGTCCATCTTGGTTGAAGCCATGAAGAAGTCTACTCCATCAACGTGCCCTACCACGAAGGTAGTGTATGGGTCATGCCGGGCACTTGCCATTCTATGTGGCTAAGCATGACCCCTTCCATCACAAAGGTCATCACGTTCCACCCTTGTCCCGGGCATTTGAACCATCAAGTGTAGGGTCACAAATTGCCTCAACAAGGTTTGCATCGTCCCATGTCCCTCGTTCCATCAATGTGCAAGGTCTCATCATAGGCATCCAAGGAGTAGTCACCAATGGTGTTGGCAAAGAAGTCACCTTCTTCCTCATCTCCATATGCGGTCCGTCCTCCTTATGCTTCCATGAAACACAAGTCATATCTCCATGAAGACTCCTCAAGTGAGTGTCCTCCATCCTCATCAATGCCTTTGATGTGTTCGATCCTGGTACCACCTGCTTACCAAGTTCCTCCACGATCATGCTCACATTTGCAACATCTCCATGTGGTTTGTCCACCAATGCTTGCAATGTGTCTTGTCTTGGTTCAACTTGTGTCACAAGTTCGTCCTTCATCTCTTCCATCATATCATCCTCATGAGAATCATCCAACAATGCTTGCAACGTGCACGGTCTTGGTCCAACTTGTTCATCAAGTTCATCCTTGACACTTGCTACATATGCAACATCCTTGTGTGGTTCAACCTGCAATGTTTGTAATGCGCTTGGTTCAGGTTCAACTTGTTCTACAAGTTCTTCCTTCTCCTCAACCACATTCCCAACATCCTCCGGTTCGATTATTGTGGACTTCGTTTCCTCCCTATACCTTCTTAGCATTCTAAGAAACTCAGTATACTTCCATAGAAGTAGTCCTCGTTGTTCAGTCAACTTATCATACTCGGCTTCCAAATCATCTTCTTCACCCATGAGGAGATCGAAGTCATATTGCTCTTCCTCAGATCTTCGCTTCCAAGCCAATGGTTTGTAAGCCTCCCTTACTTCAGAGAGCCTCTTCTTCAATGCATTCCTCTTCTTTACACAATTCAGTAGCCTTTCTTTAAGTCCTTCAAGATCCATCTTTTTCTCGGATGAATTCTTCCATTGTAGCTCTAGCCCTGGCCATGCCTTGCTTCAGCTAAGGTATCAAGAGAAACCCCAAATATATAAGTCAGCTTCAACACCAACTGCAACCCTGCAACTGTGTCCCTGCTTCAGCAAAAGCTCCCAGTGAAGGTAGCTCTGATACCATCTGTCACGCCCCTACACCACAGGTGTCTTCCAACCACATCTTGTAGGCAGGTGCGGCACTACCGTACTTTTTCTTTTTCTAAATACTCAAGTACCCAGACTACGCCTATAGCAACATTCGTTAGTTATTATTACAAATGTTCTTTCAATGTGCGGAAATAAACATAAACATCAATATCAAACCACAAGTACGCCCATACATACAAGGGAGGGGCAACTCCCTTTTAAAATGAGTCTGCCCGGATATTATGTTTCATAAAAGTACAAGTACAACAGTCAAGGCTATTTGCCTCTTGGCCAAGTTCTAAGACTTGCCAATCCTCAAAATAGCTTACAACAGACAAGTACAACCATCGAAGTTCACCGTCGAAAGTGCTGCCCAAAACTGCCCAAGTGCTGGTCACTCGGGTCACCCAAACCGTTGCTCCAAATCAGTGCAGAGCGTTTTCTGAGCTGACCGTTTTTCCAATCCGTCCCAAACCTGTATGGTTGGATGCTCCTCAGAATTACGCACCTTCTGGTTTTTACGGCACCTCAATCCGATCAATGATGCTCCCGGAATCGCGATTTTCGTGATGGGCCGTTGCCGTTGCTCGGCGCCCAGGACGACCCGACTCGACCCGACGTTCAGAGATGCCCGCCCAGACCCGACCCGACCCGACCTGCGGTGCGACGGTGGTCTGCGGTGCGCTCGTGCTGCTGCGGCCTGACTCGTCCGACTCCCTACTACGCTGCGCCTTCGACCAATGAGCTGTTGACTCGTTGCTGCGGTTGCTCTTGCTCGAACTTGCTTGTTCATTGTTGCCCTTCGCTTCCTTTCCTCCACTTCCAACGCATCATCCAATATATACGCACGCCAAGTGGATTTGTGGTCGCTCGGCCGACCCGAGCTGACCCACTCGTTACGTCGTCGCCCACGAAACGCCGCGTCCGTGGGGTGTTGGGGTGCTCGGCCGACCCGAGCCGACCCCCTCGTTTGGTCGCTCGCCCACCAAGTGTGGCGTCGACCGCGCGCCCAACGCGTCGGCCGACCCACCGACTCATCCATCGGTTAACTCATCCAAGGGCGCCCGTTGGGTATAAGCGCACTTCGCCAACGCCGTGTTGACTCGTCGCTCCTCCAACTCGCCCGTGACTCGCTTCGCACACCCGCGCGCCCGTGACTCTCCAACGGTGCGACGCGCGCCCGTTCCGTCACACGGCGCCCGAGCTCACCCAAACGCCCAACCGGCATGCCCGTTCCACCGAACGCGCCCATGAAGTCTTGGGGCGTTACAA